>VYZW01023228.1:76415-93763 GCA_013401315.1 Balaeniceps rex
GGGAGCGGAGCGGGGCCGGGCCGGGCCGGAGCGCCAGCTTGGCCGGCGCGGGGCTGGGCTGCGCTGCGCGGGGCCCCGCCCCGGGCGGGGAAGGCGCTCCGGCCCCCGTCCAGGGGTGCCGCGTCTGCCAGCAGGGACGGCTGTCCGGGTTCCCTTGCCAGACCGCTTCTTGCAGCGCGCCTGACGCCGTCTTTCTAGCTCTTTCAGGGGAGGAGGAGAAGTTTTCCAAACTCTTCTCGCAGCGGTTTTGCCCTGGGCCTCGTTTGAAGCGTTGGGTGTCTTGGGTTTGCCTTTCCCAAACTTCCAGGATTTGGATTTTCCTCAGTATTTGGAGCTCTTCTTCCTCCGAGGGTGGCTTTTCAGCCTGAGCCATACGTGGTTACTGAACTCACGGGATCTCAGTGGATTGAAAGTAAATAATGGCAAAGGTCCACAAGTGCCAGAAAAATGTCTGCTTTAAAAGCAAGTGACAGGTCTTACAGAGGGCCTGTTTGAGAAGACTCTCCAAAACACCCTTATTTTAAGCCTATGCCTAAATCCCCTTGCTCTAGACGTGTGCTTGAATTTTTTTCCTGCGGGGGAATGTTGTTTAAAGTCTGTGGGAGAACAGACCCATGGAACCACAAAACCCATAGCTAAGTGTGTCTTTGATCCAAAGCCCACCTAAATCTCGTGACTTAAGTGGGTTTTGTATCGTGCCTTACGCTGTTCACAAATTCTGGGACCGAGACTGGCCACTGTCCAAAACAACAGGGGTTTTCTGGTCACCTCCAGTGACCATCAACATCCTACACCGCCTAAATCTGCTTTTCTTCCTTTAGAACTGTCATATCAGTAGTTTCCACAAAGAGCAATGCTAAAGGGACAAATTTAGTATGAAAATTCCATTTTGTTGTGCAAGTATGAACCGATCCTTAATTATAAAATAAGTACAATGTAAATGAGCACCATCACTGCCCTCTGAAATCCCATCTTTTAGGAATGCTGTGTGCAGCTGCACTAAGGTAAAAGCGTCTTAAACCCAGAACTCACTGATGTTGTAGCTGAGTTTTGAGCATAGGAACACTCCCTGTTAACTGCTCACTCAATGCTGTAGTAAGTAAGGTTTTAGCCATATTTAGTATTAATTCTATTGTGCCTTAGTGCTGAGAATTTGTCCCATTTATATTGGTATATCTGTTCTTGTAGTCTTCATAGACAACTGTATCTCCCCTAGTGTTTTTGTCTCTGAAACTAGTGGTGGTTGGTTGGTTTGTTCAGTTGTTTGGGTTTTTTTAAAAAAAAAAACAACAAACTTAGGCTCATCATTACTTGAACCTTAATAGACACACAAAATAGAGTCAATTACCATCTGAGAGGTGTTTATTTAGTGAGCTCGTTTTTATTTGGTGTTGTTTGTATGTAGTTGACTGCTGTAACAGAAAATGACCTTGTATCACTTAAACTGAGCACCTAAAGCAAAAGTAGGGGAACAGCTCTTCTGTAAAGGGGTATTGCTATTAAAATACTTCAGTTTCATGTGTGATCTGTTTGTGTAAATGTTTATCACTGGTGAATGACCCGTATGCTTTTCTTTGTGAAAGTAGTTTGTGAAGTATAAACTTGCTAGTAGAGGGTAAATACAGGAAGTATATGGGATCCTTAATAAAATGCAGTATTTGTCCTAATCATAATCCCTTTAATAATTTGAGAGTGCCTGAGAAACTGAAGGTCTATAGATCATCAGGCAGAAAAATACCTTTTATTTGTTTGTTATTCTTGCTTTGTTTTCTTTCTCACATGCAGCTGACTCTAAATTTAACAGTGTTCTCTTTGTATTAGCTTGCCTGTGTACTGGATTTAAGCAGCCTGACAATATCTAGCATCACAGTAACAGAAAGATGGTGTCATTCATTGATGTTGAAGGACAATGCAATAAATTTTCTTTTTTTATCCCTAAGGAGATTGGCTCAAAGAAAAGGCAATCAGTTTTTAAGAACGTTAAGACAAATTGCATCTAGTGGTTTAGTTCCATGAATTTAAACACAGAGTAAATTTGGGTCACGGGTCTTTTAAAGGTTTCAAGTCAGTCTTTCCTGTAGCCAGTTCTGCACTGAACTATTAGAGTGGCACTGATTTTGTATCTCTCTGTCAGCTTCTGTCAACCGCTGTTATTGTTTTGTTCTTCATCTTGTCGTGAATTGCCAGATGTGAAAATTAAATGTATAAATAATAAGCCCTGTACCATCTTGGTGTTGACCTCAATAAATTAAGAGAATAATGAAAAGAAATGAAAACATTACAAATATTTAATGGTTCAAGATCTTGTTTGACTCAAAGTGAGCAAATCTGGCCAAAGACTGGTCATAATGATATTCCATTGCCTACTGTAAAATTATGACAACATTAATGGGAAAACAAAAAGAGATTTATTCTCTGAATACTTGATTTTTGTTTACTAGAGGTTAAGACTGTAGGATCACTGGGTAATTCTGGTTGGAAGGGACCTCTGGACGTTGTCTAGTTCAGCCTCCTTTCCAAAGCAGGATCAGCTGTGAGATCAGACCGGGTTACTCAGGGCTGTATCCAGCGTTGCCTTGAAAACCTCCGGGGACAGAGACTGCGCAACCTCTCTGGGCAAGACGTTCTGCTGAACTTGATCACGGTGCTGTTCATAATTGTAAAAAAAGGCTTGGCTAGACAGATCATCTGGTCCAGCCTAAAGTATTCTTATGAAGCAGGAGGTCACAGCACTTAGTACAAGAAGCTCATGATCTACATGTCCGACAGCAGGGGGAAAAGAGGCGCAATACTCAGGATGATCACTTCGGTCTTTCAGATATAGGAAGCCAGATGTGAAATTTTTTATGAAAACTCACTGACCCAAAACCATTAATTATGGTTGCCAGGTGTCTTTGGTTTTGAATATAAATGATCCCTATTTGGCCTTTGAATGAGCTGCCCTTAGCTCCTAAATCCATCTTTGTTTACCAATTGAAGCCACTTCATTTTGTGTGCAGCCAGCACTGTTCACTGTAACACTGATGTAAGTCTGAGGAAACAGCACCAAATTTAATTTACAGTTTTGTATGTGACTATCTTCAATAAGACACCTCTGCAGGTATTGATAGGATACAGTTACCTGCTAAAACAGCACCTAGTAGATACTATGGAGACGTTATTTGTAGTCATCTCGCATCTTCAGGCATCTGTCTCTGTGGATTGCATTGCAACAGCATGCTGGGCAGAGGATAGACAAGCAAGAGCAAAATATGTAGAACAAGAACGTAAATCCTGGTGGAGGAAATTCTCTAAGTCTCTAAAGGAGACTATTTTTATCAGTTTTTTCCTTTCCATGCATTATAAATGGGATGTGGGAAACAATATCTCATAGTTTCTCATTCATTTTCAGTAGGTTAAGTTTTAATTGCACGCATCTTGGTGTCTGGAAAAGAAAATCAGAGTATTCCCTATTTCATTTTATGTGACATTAAGCAAAACATCTGCCAAACCAATGACAACTGTGGTTTTTTTCTTCCACCATGAGTATAGAAATTTCCTCCATCATGAGTATAGACACTTCTTTTTGGCAATAATGGGGAAAATTACATGTACATAGACTCGATATTAATTTGACTCCCACAAGCCTTTGTGAGACTGCACAGTTAAAGAAAGCTTTATGCAGTATTTGCAGCAATTCCCAAAACATGCAGAGCACCTTGTAGAGTTATAACCAGTCCTGGCCTGTCCAGGCAGCAGTAAAGAAGTGGCAGTATGCTGATTTATAAGCTGGCTGTTACATACCTGATGCTTTGGGAAAAAGTGGAAATAGCTTCTAAGGCAACTACACATTCTCCATATTACTACACAAGTACCTGGGTATTAAAAATCCATATGGTACACTCTTAGGTGGTATATGGTCCTGCGTTTATCTGGTAATTTCCAGTACAAATATCAAGCCATATCCATTTCTGCAGGAGTTAAAATGGAGAGTGATATGCTCATTAACAAGTTTTTTTTTCCCTTGCCCTGTGCTAAATGTGAGGAAAACAACTGCTTAAATATAAGCAGCTCAAGCTCAGCCTGACCCCAGCTTTGAATCTTCTAGAGGAAACAGTCTGTGCCTCAGGCAAAGAATCTGTCCTAATTCCATTACAGTATTTTTTGTGGTACATAAAAGGAAAGGCTTCTTGGCTTTATTTGGAGGTGCAAGTGAAAGCTGGTATTTTGCTTCCATGGAGACCTGGAGTTGTAGTCTTACAAGACTGCAAACTGGCTGCTCTATTTCACCAGTATGTTCCAAAAGAAAGGCTAGGAAGAGTGGGCTGAAAGGAGAAAAAGTGGCAGATAACAGTTAACTGTGTCACACTCCTGTCAAAGGCTTAGTAATTACAGCAGTGATGCTTGGATGGGGTCTTCTGCGGTTTTAGCCTGAGCAAATATACCCTGACGGGTATTGCTTCGTCATAGATCTGGTCACTGCATCTCCTGTCTTTACACATTGTCTGATCTCATCTGGGAAAAAAATTGCCCAAACCCCTTGTTCTGTTTTCACCTAAAAGAATGGGTTTTGATGCAGAAATTTTCATACCACGGTGTTGGCTTGTCATTTAAAATTCACTGGCAGTGTTTTCAGCCTGCTTTGCTGAGATGTAAACGATGGCACAGTGCACTACAGTATTTATACAATGTGCCAAGAAAACCCCTTCAAAAGTGATTTTGGTGGAAGACTTTTCCAGAGGAGATCTCTGGGGATTGACCCATAGACCTTTTGTAAAAGTAGACATACACGTTCAAATAATTCATTCACTAGCCAGATATCCCAGAACTACCAGATGATTTGCAGGGTGTTTTTACAGAACAAGAAGTAATAAAAGAGTGGGCATTGCAGCCAGTGGGGCAGATTTAGTAAGAATGGCTGAGAGGAGATCTGGGGCAAGAGGTTTTTCCGGAAAGGGCTGAGGAGAAAGATAGACAGATTTCAGCGGGGAGTGCAGAGGGGAGAAACACGGGCAGGCTATGCTGAACAGGGGCGAAGAAAAAGAAGGAAAAAAACGTTTTGCCGGGCGGGAGGCAGGCGCTAAAGAAAGGCAGGGGGAAACGCTTTTCTCGGGAAGCGCTGAGGGGAGAGAGGGGACGCATTTAGGCGGGAAACGCTGGGTGGCAGGAGGGCTTCACCTGCACGCGCCGGGGCGAGACGTGAGGGGGGAAGATCTGAGGCGAGGGGAGCGGTTTGGCGTAACGGCTGAGGGGAGGGAGAAGGAAAGATTTTGTCGGAAAGTCGAGGGAATAGTGAGAAAAGCGGTTTTTTAAATGGGAAATGCAAGAGAAAAGGGGGAGAGGTTTTACCAGGATGCGCGGGGGGGGCGGGGGGGGCTTTTCTGCAATGTGCTGAGAGGAGAAAGAAGGGTTCTGTGAGAAGGTGCTGAAGGTGCTGAAAGACGGGAAAAGGCTCCGCTGGAAATGCCGAGGGGAGGAGAGAGAAATGATTCGTCAGGAAGCACTGGATGGATGAGGGAGGAGACGTTTTGTGGGGAAATGTCAAGGGGTTAGTGGGGAAAGTCTGTGGAAAGCACTGGAGGGAAAAGGCTTTTCTGCAAAGCACAAGGGGAGGGAGGAAAAAATTAGCTGGGAAGCACTGAAGGGAAAAAGGTGAAAGACATTTGTGGGAAGTGCTCGGGGGAAAGAAAGGAAAAGCTTTTCTTAAGAATCACTGAGGTGATAGTGGGGAAAGAATTTCTCAAAAAGCACAGAGGGAAAAAATATTAATGGAAGGGCAGAAAATATTTTTAGGAAGCACTGAGGAGAGAGAGAGCACCCCTTCCTGGGCAGGGAAAGCCCTGCCTCGCTAGGTAAAGTTCAGCTGGGCTGGGGAGTAGAGTTGTTTCTTTGATGTCCTGACCTTGTCTCCTGTATTTCTCTTGCTCCCGGTTCCCCGCTCCTGCCATGCAGAAGTGAGCAAGACGAAGAAGGCTTTGGAGAAACTGCAAACAACGAGCGAGAAGAATCTGCAGGCTGGTTACGAGGCCAATGATGCAAGTCCCAGGAGATGGAGGAGAAGGACCCTGGACAGTGGCACTTCTCTGAAGGTAGGGCCTGGGATGCAGATCCGCATTCCCTGGTGCTCCCGAGCCCTTTTGTTGCCCGGAGCCGCGAGGTCTCCCTGTAAACCAGGGCTGTGGTCTCTGCTCAGCTGGCGTTTTGCCGTGCTGCAGCTCTTTGTGGCCACTGAGAGTGACGGCCCTGTAAGGAGGGTGGAAGTCACCATGCTGCCATCCATCTTCTTGGGGAGAGGGAGCTCCTGAGAGGCCTGAGCCGAGGGACCGCCCAGTAAATGGGGTCTTGAATTTTCAGGTTATGAATTTTGGCATTTTTTTCATTTCCCCACATAAGTGTGGAGATACTTTGCTCACATATGTTTTGTTGGACCTTGTTTCTCTAGGGGTACTTTTTAAGAGCAAGCAAAGGCACGTAAGTACTAGGACCAATGTGTAATTACCTTGGGTTTCTGTGTCCCAGATTTCTGCTGTATTGCAATAAAAATTTTCCTGGGATAAATGCAGCAGGAGATGGTTATTTTGGTTCTTGCTTTTGGGATATGTATGTCCTAAATTCTTCTGCCCTTGATAACCTCACTTTTGGAAGCTTTGTGTTTTGAGTTGTTAATTCCAGCATACAATAATATTAGAGGTATATCTGGAGCTTTCGGCTTTGCAGCAAGTTTTCTGCAATGCTTTTATAAAATAATTGTGGGTATCTTAAGGAAAAGCTCATTTGTAAATGTCCTATCACATATTATTTTCTTACAAAGATTTTCATTTTTGTAGAAAAAGCAGGGATTTTTCCAATTTAATTTTTGCTCTTTAGTCTTTGTCACTTGGACAGCAGAAATTTGGGGTTTATTTGCAGGCAGTACTGATCTGTATGATCCTCTCCATCTCATAAAATTTTTTTATTGTCTTTCTCTTTAGGGGCCTAAGTCCTACATAGTTACTTCAGCTCTCACTCGTCTATTGCCTTCCTGAAATGGAGCTGGAGCCATATTCAGTTAAGCTTCCCAAGTACTTTCAGAGTTTCATCTCTCTGACAACCACTTTCTAATGATGTATTTTACTTAATAAAGCTTACAAGGGTAGGAGTCTCAGTTCTGTCTTAGACCAAATAAATGGTAAACTAATAAATACTGAAAAGAATTAGAATGAAATTTAAATAATAGTTAACTATACTATCTTCTTTAATAGCCCTTGTATATAACACTCCCATTATATTACAAATTTCCTGTCACAGGAATACATGGCAAATAGCTTGACCTGCAGTGCGCAGTCTTGATAGCAATTTGTTTGGCCTGCTAGAATCATGACACTGATTTGGGAGAGTGTAACTAAATTTGTTTCGCTTGTCAGCTACTCCATTGTAATTGCTCCAGACGGGACTGAGATGGCACTTCTAAACTCAAAGGGTGGTTGACACAGGAGTGGAAGAAGGGAGCTAGTGCATACGGTGCTCTGCCCATAGGCAGCTGTAGCAGTAGACATATCATCTGGCTTAGGCCACTTTTGGTATCTAATTTGGGTGATGATTCAGAAGATCACAGTTAGATGCAAAAGTTGCATATAAAATGGTGGTCAGAGGACATATTCTGTGAGCGGGGACAATTCAGAATACCTGAAGTTAAGCACTTAGAATGAGTATCCCCCTAAAGATGAAACTCACAGTTACAGAATAATAAAAAATTTCCCTACTTGATATTGTGCAGTGTCACGAAAAAGGCAACCCCAAAGGCCACACCAGCTGCAACCTGATATTGACGAATCTAAATCTTTAATGCCTTCCCCACCCTGGGTACTGTGCATTCCTGATATGAATCATCTCAGAGCCAGGGGGAAACTGATCCAACTTCATGGCCAGAGCTCTTGGAGTTTCTGAGGCCTGTGTGCAGTGGTGACACAAGCAACTATCTTAAGAACAGACTGGGGATCTAGACAGCTGTTCCCACATGATAATCAAAAAGTTTTTAATTATACCACTAGTTGTTTTGTCTTGTCTTCAGTGCAAGGCAGAAAGAAGATGAGGCCCCAGTTGCCATTTTAATATCTTTCTAAATTTCCTAAGTACTTTTTAAGACCACATCCTGTAAAATATTCATTGTCCAATGGCTCTATTGAGTTCAGCAAGAATGTAAGATGCTTGTTCCCTTGGCAGGAAGCACTTAGCATCTCGATGGATCCATTTAACTTGCACCCATTTTAACATCAATTTGATTTTGTCACAGAGTTGCTCTCAGATCACAGTTCATAGTAGGCAGTTGATAATAAATTCATTCTAGATGTCTGAGACCAGATAAATAGAGCTAGAGGGCTCTGAGAAAAAGTCATTTCCAAGCATTTATCCTGGCTGTGATGCAGCTCAGGGCCTATGCAACCAAATCCAGCACAAAGTAGCATCAATGGGAGATTTTTAGTAATGAGCATTCTTTCCACATTTTAGAATTGTCAGGAGCTGGGGAGCAGGTGTCTGCTTAATACAATCTCTCTTGTTACCACTATTCACTTCCCTCCAATTATGTTAATCATAGTGGCACCAAACAGCTTCTCAGCTCCGCTCTCAGCCCTGGAACTGCTAGGGAAGGGCCTGTAATGAGATGGACCAGACCTGTGTTTAGAGCATGCGGCCAGTGTCATGGTGTCGAATTTTAACACAGACAACTTTTGTACTTGGTGTCTATGCACATTCAAATTAGAATTGTTTTCCTTAGTATTCTGCACTGACAGCAAAAATGTCCTTGTATACTCCAAGAGATAAGCTTCCACCTCACCAATCTTCTAATGTCCTCTCACTGCTCTAAAAGGACCTTTTCTGGAATGAAGGAGGAAACCTCCATGTCCTGCTGAAGCCTTGGTTTCTCATCTCTCCTAGCTGTCTCATTTCTCAAGCACTGAAGAGTTCTGGAGTCAGCTGAAGTAGTGCACATAAACCAAGGTGGAAAAGCACAATGGGAAAAGATGATGAAAGCTTCAGGGAAAAATGGAATTGGTCTGCGCTGAGCAAGGAGTGCCATGATCGTTTTGACCTGTATGCAAGCCAAACAATTCTGAAATCAGTGCATTTTACCAGTCAGGTGGTATATAAATAACTCCTAGTTTTGGCCATTCTTATTTGAACAGTTTTCAGTAAAAGCATGAGAGTTTACTCCTAAAATGCAGAATTCCATGATTAAGCATAACAGGAAGCATATGTCTGCCTCATCTTCACTACAGAGTCCTCAGCACAGAGCGTTCTGGGCACAGACATGGAGATGGGATTGATCCAGGGTGTCAGACCCAATTTACTTTTTCTTAGGGGTGATTCAGCTCTCCATCCAAACGCTGCTTCTGCGGGTCTTTCGTTCGTGGTTCAGCCCAGTGGACCCACTGCAACATTTGGCTGCCACCTAGTGCTGAGAGAGAAAACCAGCAAGAAGACTCGCTTTTCAGGAAAAAAGCGATTGCTTGAATCACATTCTTCTGATAACAAACTAATGGAGTATGTGGCTTACATTGCCAGGCAAATGGGAATTATATGCGTGTGAAGTGTGGAAATAGGGCATATTTGGGAAGAGGATGGGAAGACCCAAGACCTTACACTGTAAATTTGGTGTAATTTCTTCTGGATGTTGGAAAATTGCCTGTAAATTAAATGAGACAGGGTTGTCTAGCAGCTAAGTTAGGGGACTTGGAGCTGGGGGTGATTATAATGTATCAGCTTCTGTGGTCACAGCAAATTACTACATTTCTGTCTCTCTGTTTAGCACACATAGGTGAAACCTAATAGCACATGCATACGTGTACGTGTGCCTGAGACTCTTGAGAACTACAGAAGTACTGAATAGAGACACTGCTGTTGTCTCTGCTAGAATCTTTTAGCTGTTGTATTCCACTCTGAAAGAGCCACTTGCTTATACAGTAACAGTACAAGGCCATGGTTAGTTGTGAAAGTGCTAACCCAGATGGGTATGTCATTGGACATTTTCTACCTCCCTATGTTTATGTTTAACTTGCATGAGGGGTGCGAATGTTTATCCAGTAAAATATTGTATACGTATCCTTGTTTACAGTATAGGAGAGTAGTACAAATCCACAGCATTTACTGGTGATTAATAGCAAAGCCGGACCTTTTCTCACAGCTACTCCCTGTTTTGCACTAGCCCTCAGGTAGTTTCATTCAAGTGCCTTTCTCTGCCCCACAGTTGTCCCTAACGTTGGAACCGCACCGGTGGAAAACATGTGGTAGCTAATAGTCCATCAGGACAAAGTTTTATCATTTAGGAATAAGAGGCTGTGTGCTAATAGCTGGCTGTCCTGTGGGAAATCAGAAGTTGGGTCAGAAACAAACTGTTTGTGCAGCACAGTGCTGTTTCCAACCATGCGCTGCACTTAGAAAACTGGGAAACACAGTTGGATGGGAGGAAATAAATTGTGCCGTGCATGGCGCTGAGTCGCCAGGGGAACATCTGTGACTCTTCTGGTGGCTTTTCTCTCTCAACAAGCGGCTGACAAGTTAGGCGGTATTTTTAGGCGAACAGCGCAAGCAATCGGCAAGATTCACGAATTCATGCTAAGTGACCTGTTTTCTTTTGTAAACACTTGAGCCCTTGAGGCTTGCGCCCGCCCGTTCGCCGGTGCTGCCCGGGAAGCCCCGGGCTCCGGAGGAAGCGGTGTTTATTGAGAACGGCCCGGGGCCTGTCGATCGCTGCTGGGCTGCGTATCAGAGGCCCGATACACGGAGGGGCGGTCAGGCACTCGGCGGCGCAGGCCGCCCGTGAGCCCCGCGAAGCCGATTCCGCGGCGCGGCAGAGAGGGTCAGGGTCGCCCCGCTCTGGGGACCAGCCTCTCTCCAGGTGAGAGCCGCCCGGGGCGAGAGCGGGGCGAGAGCGGCGCGGGGGAGCTGCGGGGCCGGGCCCTCGGCGCGCCCTGCATCCAGCTCTATGGCCGGCAGCGCGCTGCCCCCGCCTCCGCTAACGCCGCTCTGCCTCTCTCTCTATGGTAGGCGGCGGCCTCCGCCCCCTGACGCCCGCTCCGCGGTTGGCCGCGGCGGGGCGGCGCGGCCCTGGTGACACGTCCCGGCACCGCCCGCCGCCGGGCTCCCGCCGCCATTTTGTGCGAGCCGCGGCCGGGACCGAGAGGGTTTCGGAGTCGCGGGGAGGGAGCTGGGCTCTTCCCTGCGCCGCCATGCCTTCCTCGCCGCTCCGCGTGGCCGTGGTGTGCTCCAGCAACCAGAACCGCAGCATGGAGGCGCACAACATCCTCAGGTAACCAGGGCCTGCCCGACCCCCTTCCTTCCTCCGGCGGCGGCGCGGCCTGGGCCTCCGCCGCCGGGTCCCGCGAGTGCGTCCGAGGGCCTGGCGGCCGCTTTCCGTTGCGGGCCGCCCTTCCGGACCGCATCAGGGCCCCGTCCTTGGCCCCTGTAGCGCGGACGCTGGCTGCATTGCCTGCCCTGGAGCTGGGCTCGAGTGGGCTGTCAGGGCAGAGGGGCGCCGCGCCGGCTGCGGTCCGAGGCCGTGCTTGGGGCCTGCGCCTGACTCTGCTAGGCCCACGGGCTTGGGGACTTCATCCTGTTTGCATCCTGTCACCTCCGAACCGTGCTTCAGGCTGGCTTCGCCGGAGCGGCCGGTGTGGTGGGGTCTGCTCCACTGCGCTGGCGGACCTCCGGATCCAGCGCTGCAAAACACGAGCTGGCGGATTCGACAGGTGTAGAACAGCTCCCGTGTCTCGGCATCTGAAAAGTTAAACGCTCCTTTTCTTTTTTTTTTTTTTTTTTTTTTTCTTTAATGCATCTGAAGACTGGAACCACTCTATGCACTGAAAGGGAGACTTTTCCTGTTGCAGGAAAACTGGACGAAGTGTTTGGTTCAGAATGTTAAAATGTTTTTGAGATTATGAGGGTTCATCTATTTAGTACTGCAAGTATTTTCAGCTTGGCTGAATTCAAAAGGGAAGATGGGAGACTGGGGATGGACTGACGGACAGGAGAGACCTGATCTGCCTGAAATTGTGTTCCTAAATCTTCCCTGTGCACTGCAGGAGCATGATAAAGGCGCTTTTTTTTTGGTTATGCAAAGTAACATTCACATTAAAAGATACATATTGCTAGCACAGTAAGCCAAACAACTATGTGTAAATTGTGTGCTACATTTAAATAAAAACAACAGCCTTGAAAAGAATAAATAATAGAAGCATCTGGTCTGGCAGCCATCTTACTGTGAGCAGCATATGATGCTGTTAATGCTTAAACTTGGCATCAGATGTTACTTGTGGCAGTTCAGTGAAAACATGACGTTACCGATAGCTGCTTGGGGGGAAGGATGCTGTTCTTCTGGTGTTTTTCTGCTAATAACACTCAACTGAGTTTTAATTGAAACCTGAGTACTAAGGACAAAGTTAAATTCACTTCTAATGTCTAGCCTTTTTCTTCCTCTCTGTTTTGCAGAAGAAATATATCACTTCCGGTGTGACTGATGTTCTTCTGGCAAATGTGGCAGGGAAATGTTTTTTGAAAGTCTCTTCTCCTTTAAGATTTTAGTTAAAAATTAACAAAATGTATGTATTTGGAAAGTGTTTCTTTTCAGCAGCATCCTATGTAATTACAGCAAGAATAGCATAAATGGTGAAACAGAGATGAATTACTGATGCTGTTCTAAAGAAATAACTAGCCCGTGCAATAAGAGTGGTCATTTGCCAGTAAACTTCAGGAAAATGTTTGCACTGTTTGCTCGAAGCCAGTCTGCTTTACCAATTCAGGGTAATGTCTTGCTATATGTTGCACTACAGTTTGAAAGAACACATGATTAAAAGAGGAAGAAGAGTTAGGAAGAAATTGAGCTATTATGAAACTTTTAACGTATTTTGTTAAGGGATTACAAGACTTTAAAGGATACAAATTCTATAGAACTGCAGGTGACTATTTGAAAACAAAGTCTGGAATCCAGCCTTCAATGTTCAACATCTTAATGAACATTCATAAACAGTGCTTTGTAGTGTGTAGCCTAAGATCTTGCATGAGTATTTTAGATAGGCTTTTTTTGAAAATATTTATGCTAGGAAATGTATTAAAATTTTTGTTGAAGCATTTGTCTTATATTGGATGAATCTCTTAGATTTTTGTAATGCTGTGAGTCAGGTTTCAAAATTAACTTCTCTAGTCTATTCAGTGTTTTAATGAATTACAGGTTTTAGTTAAGCCCGATTTTTCATGTAGAATTTTTATCGTTATCTTTGCTTATTCCATTCTTCAATTTATAGAGAAAAGTATCTGTCAGTAAGGCAAGCTTATTTTACTTTCCAAATGTTAGGCCTACCTAGTGCCTACTTGAACTTGATTGTATGCTACTTCCTTTTAAAGCAAAAATGATCTTGCAGAAAAGGCTGAATTTTAACTTCTGATGCATTTGTAAAACATAAAATTTAGCCCTCTACGTATAACATCCAGGTGAAATGTTCGATTTACCTGGTAGGCTTTTGTTGGAAGTACCTGTAAGTACCTGTAGTCCATCACTTCTTGCTTTTATGCTGCTTCTTAGTAGTTTATCCTTTCTAATGTATGAAATGATGAAGTGGTTTAAACAGGCTTGATTTAACATCGTTGTGTACTTACATTTTACAACATCCTGGTGTTCTCTCTTAGACTCAGAAAAGCAAAATTGTAATATATACTTTCTTTGCCCACTTCAGCAATTTGGGGGGTGGTGTTGGTGTTTGTTTGGGTTTTTCTTTCTTTCTTTAAACTTAACATACCAGATAATAAGAGTTACTTCTTTTTGGACACTGATAAACTTTCTGTCCTTTTAAATTGCAGTGCTTCATTCCAAAAGGGTTTGCAATGAGTCTCACTTGCCAACCTGAATTTCTCATTCATTCTTACTGTACTTGATATCTCTGTGCTGCCACTTGTGCCTCTGGAGAACAAATTAAGCATTAGATCATTTTCATATCTGAATAATCAATCTACCAGTTTCTGGTGTTATCTTGGTTCAGTACAGTTTCCATTTGCTTTGTAGTGTGCTTGCATATTTTCTAACTAACCAGGTTATAAACATTTTGTTCTAATCTTCCAACGGAAGTCAGACTGAAGGTCTTTTGAAGTTTGTTAATAGAATAGTTATCATCACCATAGGGGTATGTTGAGACATTGAAGCAAGGGGAAAAGAGGAAAAGCTTTAAGGACTATGCGGAAAGACATAATCCTTCCTTAACAGCTGTCAAACTGGATGTCTGTCTGTAACCAGTCCCTAGGGCAAATCTTACTCATCCTGCGTTTCCTGCTTTTACAAATATAATTTGTGTATTGGTCTTTCCTNTTCGACATTTCCATTTGTGTATATTTATTTGGTAGTACACTGATGGCCTTTAAAAGGAAGTTATCATTTCAAACTCTCCCAGTGTATAAGAGGTGCTCAGGTAACTTTGTATTTTCAGGCTCTTGCAGTATAGATACCCTATCTCAGTATCCTGAGTTCAGGGACTCTGTGTAACTACTGATAATGAAAACTTGTAGGCTATTGATATGTGCTTAAGCTACACACACGTATGTTCCCAAAACAAAGGAAACTAAGTGTGTTAAGAAATTAGTGTGAATATGAGATATTTTAGTGGCAGTAAACAGATTTAAATACTGAAACCCTAGTAGCTGAAACTTAAATTTCATATTGATGTTACGTAGTTCAACATTGACCATGTAAGAGAACTGAAGTTGCACCCTCACAGTTTACAAAAGTTGCTAGTCACAGCTTCTCTACTGGCATTGTCTGTCAGCAGCTAAGTGTGGTGAGGTATTGAAACGTGTATTGCTTAATTTAAGAAATTGTATTAATAAACCCTCAAGAAGAAGGAGATGTTTTAACGTTTTTATATTGAAGCACTTTCATTTGACAGCTTATCAGTGATAATGCAAATTACAACAAGTTGTTAATGTTTTAAAGATTTTGTAATCAAAATTAGTTAACAATGCTTGTGTTCCTGCTATTTAAGAGTGTGAGGTTTTTTTTGGGGGGGTCCTTTTTTTTATATATTGACTGAATGACATAAGGTATTTTCAAAGTGGTCTACAAGGAGGGCACTGTTGTTAGTTATTTTCCTGCTACATGTTGTGGAAGGGGATGTATTAAAATCAGTGATTTGACTGCTGAAAATCTTAACCACTACCACCTGCAGTGGTACTAAACATTAAAGCATTTGCTTTAATGTTTAGTAATATTACTGGCCATTGTAAGAAGAGAAGCTGTAGTGTTACGACCTTACAGTAAGCTGAAAAACACCTTAATGTAATAAGCATGTGTGAGATCCCAAAATAACAATGAAATAGAAGGAAGGTGTGGATAAAAGTTCATATCTCAATCTGCATGGATTAATATTAGTTCTTCTCTCAGTGCCTGAAACTGAGCGGTAATAACTCTGTCCTATGTTAGTGCTCTCTTAGCATAGTCCCATGTTGATCTTGGTTTTCAGCAGCAGTTGTGTCCCAGATGAGGAGTAGTATTTGCAATGAGTTCTGAGATTCTTTGGAGGGAAGTGCAATGACTGTTTTCATGTTCTTCAGTTAAAAGTCTGTAAACTCATGGGCACATGATTAGTGCATGTGATCTCATTGTAATGAGCTTTGGACTTAAACTGAGGTGAGCATACTTGCTGGAAATGAGATCTGTATACTGGCTTATATTTGTACTTAGTATATTGATAGTTTACATACATTGGTCTTAATAGTATTAACAGAAACAGCTTGCTGAAATTTCACAACATTTACAGGTCTGTTAATGTTTAAGCTTCACATTTTCAGAAATCAGTGCTAGGATATGTATTAGTATATCTTACCCTTTACTGTTTATGGTAAAGTTGAAGCNTTACGACCTTACAGTAAGCTGAAAAACACCTTAATGTAATAAGCATGTGTGAGATCCCAAAATAACAATGAAATAGAAGGAAGGTGTGGATAAAAGTTCATATCTCAATCTGCATGGATTAATATTAGTTCTTCTCTCAGTGCCTGAAACTGAGCGGTAATAACTCTGTCCTATGTTAGTGCTCTCTTAGCATAGTCCCATGTTGATCTTGGTTTTCAGCAGCAGTTGTGTCCCAGATGAGGAGTAGTATTTGCAATGAGTTCTGAGATTCTTTGGAGGGAAGTGCAATGACTGTTTTCATGTTCTTCAGTTAAAAGTCTGTAAACTCATGGGCACATGATTAGTGCATGTGATCTCATTGTAATGAGCTTTGGACTTAAACTGAGGTGAGCATACTTGCTGGAAATGAGATCTGTATACTGGCTTATATTTGTACTTAGTATATTGATAGTTTACATACATTGGTCTTAATAGTATTAACAGAAACAGCTTGCTGAAATTTCACAACATTTACAGGTCTGTTAATGTTTAAGCTTCACATTTTCAGAAATCAGTGCTAGGATATGTATTAGTATATCTTACCCTTTACTGTTTATGGTAAAGTTGAAGCTCATTATTTTCCATCTTCTGGGTAGTTTTACTAGGCCAAGAACAAATAGATATACATTGTCTTGTAGAAAATGTTCATTGTTAAAAGGCTGCGCCACATTACAACAGATACTTGATGACTCACTAAACTAGATTTGTCCAGCTGCTTAATAAGAGCAGGCTCTGTTGAATAATGGTTCTGGGCAGGCATTCTTCCCTCTCCCCTGTCCCCCAACTGTTGCAAGAAAAGTGTTGAAACATTTTCAGAATATTTCAGAATAGTATACCTGGTGCATAAATAGTGTAAAAGCTGTACCCTGGCAACTGCTAGTGTCAAAGTGTGAAATTCCATGTGAGACATGCATATGTGCAGTTATGAGTCGCTCTTAATGTGATGGAGGGCTGGGAGGGGAAAAGAATTGCACTTTTTTCCACTTGTATCTGTTTTCAGTCATTAGTCCTGCAGAAAGAAGAAAAAAAATCATCATGTATCCTGTCTGTTTACAGACATACGAACTTATAAATAGTTGCGGGAAGAAAAAGTGTAGTGAAGCAAGAAAGGATAAAGGAGGGACTATGTTCCAATAGGACAAATTAAAGGAAATAACACTACTGATAGTTGCATAGCAGTGTTTGAACTTGGGGCAAGGCTTGATCACAGTTAGTCTTGGCACAGAAGCTTTTTGGATCACTTCGAAGACACCGTTTGAAGGCAAACATGCAATTTGAATTGGTGTGTCTTCTGCTGAACTTCCTTGCTGTCTTCTGCTGAACTTCCTTGCTGTCTTCTGCCGAACTTCCTTGCTGTCTTCTGCTGAACTTCCTTGCTGTCTTCTGCTGAACTTCCTTGCTGTCTTGTATGTGAAGACCAAGGAGTCAAGATGAGACTTGTCTGTTGCTCAAAATGCAT
>VYZW01023229.1:689-63882 GCA_013401315.1 Balaeniceps rex
AGCATGGACATATCTTTTGAAGAGCTGGTTTAATATTTTTTTATTAACTCACTAGTTTGAAGGGGAAAATCCCATTCATTTTAATCATACAACAGAGGGGAAAAACAAGATAAAGTCATGCTGAAAGCAGACACTGATTTCGGTATTTAGGTCAGCTGTCACCATGCTAAGTCTTTCCTACTCTTCAGTANGTTCAATTACAGGATCCCAGAGAGGACTGAAGTTAATATAAAGCATTCCCAGTAAATACCGAAGAGGCACCTAGAATGACATACAACACCATCTTGTTGAGATGTAAAAAACAATAGTTAAAGACCAACCAACCTCCTCTAACCTTTCTTCCTCTCAAAGATGAAACTTTGATTAAAGAAGTTCTCAGAAGCACTAAAAGTAATGAAGCAAGCCGCACGCATCATTATTCCTTGTCTCATAGCTGCATGAGGAAATCTAGAGCCCACTTACCGTAAGCTGCACTGAGATCTAGTCACCATACCTATATATCATGAATGTGCAAAAACCAGTTCAGCACAGCAGATGATTTGGATTGCCTGCCTCCCTCTCAAACTTCAGGGCTGCCATAGCAGCATTAGGGACCTCAGAAAGAGGTCCCTGAGGAGTCTTCATTGCATTAGGCCTAGAAGCATGTCCTCTGGACTGGCTCCTGGCTGACCTACATGCAGTAGGACTGACCTACAACCCTTCCTCACAGGTGCTTACAAGTCAAGGTAAAAAAATTATACAGGTACAGTAATAGCCACAAAAATAATACCCCCCCCCCCAAATCCACTATCATTTAACTAGTAAAATTGTGACCCTTCCAACATCTAGAAAGTGAGGTCTCCTTTAGCTCAGCAACAGTGGAGATTCAACAGTCACAGGCATACAAGATTTTCACCCTGCAGCAGATCCAGAAGCTACACTCTCCAATGGCTAATGGGAGTCCTACCAACGTTCAACCATGCTGAGCATATGGCAAGGTCATGATTTTAGATTTGCTCATGGCTTGCTTCTCCCCGGAATCATTTGCCTTCCTTTCCATGATACCAAAACCTGATTAATCTTCTTGTGGGCCATTTATCTGAATACCACTGTTGTTCTGCTAAATATTCAAGAGAACACAATAGGCCCAAAGGACAATGGGAGCTGTAATCTCTCCTAACAAGTAAGTTTTCTAAAACCTAATCTGGGAGATAATTAATTTTTTTATAAACTCTTATTAAAAACTCTGCAATCCATGTGATGGAATAAGAACATTCTCTTGGAATAAAGCAATGTGACAACTGCTTTTTGACAATAACTACTTACCTCCTGCAAAGATCCACTTGGTATTGCAGACTGCACTACATCACATCTTAGTTTCCTCAAATGGAGAAGTTTCTCTCTGTAATCATTTACTGTTGCTGGCACAAGTTCTGCTTGGAGCAATATGGCAAATACTGGCTGGAACTCCCCTGTGCCATCACCCTGAACAAACAAGTGACATGCATTTTGTTAAGAGTATCCTTTTCTCATTGAAAGGTATTTCAACAAAACTACACAGAGTGCCAGCCATTCTGGATCACAGAACAAAGTCAAGGGATTTGCTCTGGTTTCCACCACTTAGGGATCAAAACTCACACATCTGAAAACATCAGGAGGCAGCAGGACAAAGAGAAAAAAATGGAATGTGAAAGCACAAAAGCAGAGGACAGCCTCTGCCAGACACATGCTTTTTTTCTGCAAAGTGAAAAACAGTTCACACACGACATCACACACAGATGGCTTTGAAATGTTAAATGAAAAGTTTTAGCCCTACCTCAATCTGTGTAGAAGCTGGATTCTCAAAATGGTTTAGAATTCGAACAGTCAATAGCCGGACCTATCCAAAGTGGAAACATATGACAGAAGGATGCAGGAGGATGCAGGCTACATACGCAGACACATACACACCTACACAGAGGTGAATGTTTTGCACAGGAGGCTGATTTCACTAGGTTCCTCCTAGAGCTGAGAAACAGATGAGCTCCTGTAGTCTAGTAGGCAATTCAGAATGAATACACTAGGCTCCTGCACTGGTACACCTCTATGGAAAAGGCAAGCCTCTCAGGGCTAAAAGTTAACCTCTGTCAACTCAAGCCTCTTAGAAAGGGACACAGTGCTAAACAGAAACTACGAAAGTAATAGCTTTACGCAGTCTCATGTTTCTCCTTTCAGCCTTTGTCATTTAACTCAGTTTACTTAAATCACCTTGTTAAAATACAAATTATCTTGCATGTGCTCAGAAAAGAAGATTACCTTGGAAACACCAGTGGAAATATTAGGATGCAACTTCTCAAACAAGTCCATTAGCTTCCCTTGGGAAAGGGGTTCCTGGCAGCCACACAATGCCAACCTCGTGTAATAGAGATCAGCCAACAGCAAGGCAGAGGGGTCTGAAGGGAAAGAGCTAAAACAACGGAGTGTTTTATTAGCGTACAGAGACCACTGCAACAATACAGATATCTGAAAATAAGGCAGTAGTGACAAAAACAATATTAAGAGAAAATTCCACATCACTTCAGACTCTGCTGGCACCAGCAGGCCTGTGAAGTTAGACTTCACCAGCACGCTTGCTTGCAGCCTCAAAGCCCAATTACCTATGACAGTCCAAGAGGCATGAGATCCCTCCTTTGTACTAATCAGGCCTGTCAAGCTAGGGCTAGCAGGCTGGACGCCCCCACATGCAGCTGCAGAAAACAAATCTGCATAGGTCAGACAAGGGCTGCTGCTATTGCCCACATGTCCAATAAGTGATCAAGTTCAACAGAAAAGAAATAATCCGGGATTAGGTGAGACACCAGGAATTCCATGCCCACAGGGAAACCTCATTCTACTATTAAGCATCTCTTGCACCAAGTGAGTTTCACATCCCCAGCCCAAAGCTGGCAGAAAAGCACTAGACTGAAGCTTGCTGCCAAGACTTCCTGCTTGGTCTGGGCAAGCTGTTTCATCTCCACCATGCTTCAGACATGGGCACCATGATTTTCTAACTGAACAGGATGTTTTGAAGCTCAAGCCACCAAAGACTTGGAGATGTTCCAGCCCAGCAGTGATGGGAGATGACAAGTTCAGCAGGATTTGCTGGAGAGAGATCAAGAGTGTCCCTCAATGCCTCCAGCCACTCAGTTAGGTGTGCTAATTGTAAGCAGAAGAGAGTTAGAATAAATAAAACGGAGTATACAAAACCTCCTCCCATTGTGGAGCAAGCACACACATGGGTATGTAAGGACACGGTGGAATCCCAACACCGCCAACAGACTGCAGAAATTCAGGCTTTTGCCACAACTCAGAATGCGTTGTTCTGATCTCTTTTATCGTTATAATGTAACACAGTTACTAGGCGTAGTGCTCCTAAGCAAAACTAGAACCAGTGTATTTCACACACTACCCTGCAGCTGTCTAAGAAAGCTTCAGTTTGCAGAGAAAATGTCACTGAGCAGGCACTACATCTACCTGGTTCTCCAAACAAACAGTGCCTACAACATTGTTACCTTACATAACCACAATACTGAAGCAAAGCACCAGCACAATAGAACAGGCAACACACAAAGAGGCATTTAACAAGACCCTACATAAAGGAGAATCATGAAGGATCACAGAACAGGCAGTGTTTACTTACGTCACCAAGCTCTTGACACGCTCCACAGGTAACAAATGGAGTATTTCAGAAGACTCCGCCAAACTAAGAAGAGTACTTACAGCTTGGCAAGCCACAAAAAGGCTTCCTGGAGCAGAGAGAGAACAAGAACAGCCTGTGTATTTACTCAGCTCTCAATGACTTGTGTTTGTATGGTGATTGCCCATCCTGAAATGGCTGGAGTCACAGAAATAGGGTAACATATGGATCCCAGAACTGGCATGTGTATTTTCTAACCATTATCATAACCCATGAAGGAAATGCTCCTCTGACTATCAAAGTAAGCGCCTACTCCAGCAAGCCAGCATTGAAAGCTGTGAGCAGCTCCTGGTTTGCATCTGTTTCCATCACACCCACATACATAGAGAGCAGAGATCTGGAGCTAAGCACTGTTGCAGGAGTCTCAGACAGCTCTATGCTACAAATGGCACTCAGAAATGAAGAAATGCTGCTCAAATTGATATGACTGCAGCAAAATAGAAGCAAAAATATATACTGATGCTACCACATAGGTGCCTATAAACTTTGGCACTTGGGCAATGCGCTACTGTATGAGATCTTCAGAGCTGTCCCATGTACTTAAAGACTGAAATGTTTGTTAGTGAATGGAAGGTGGGTTTGCTGACTTTTGTTACAGCAATCGTGTCTCTTTCCTAAACCTCTCAGCCTCCTTTAGGGATGGAGGGTTTCCCAGAAGCACAGGAGAGCCAAAGCCCTTCCAGGCAAGAAATGGGAAGGGCAGTTCCTTTCTCCTGCCACTCCTAAGTTAGCAAGTAGGTTACTTCTAAAAAAAAAAAAAAAAATCTCCCCTCTCCTTCGTCTCTTCCCAAGCAGAAGAAATACTGTTCCCAAACCAGGCAAATTGAAGAAATTTTTTAAAGGATATAATTTTCTTACATGCTGCCAGCTGCCATAGAAAAGAAGGGGAAGTGAGCTTTTATTTCCCACTTATTCCTTTGAAAACGTCCCTCTATTCCAGGTTGCTTAATTCCCTAGGTGTGTGCTGAATCCTGCTTACCATTAACCTCTGTAAGGAGCTCCTCAAAGAGAGGGGAAGAAACAGCAAGTAATGGCAGAATGAAGCTTTCTGCATCTATAGCATAAGGGCACAGGTTCCCAAATGCTAATCTGCATATGATTTGGTAGTAGTACGTCTGTGCTGGACAAAGATAGTGGCTCCCACCTCACTGTGAACACACCTATACGCTCAATAGGGCAAGCACTTCCATACAGGCAGTTACCCCCAAACAGCTGCCAGGGGTAACTTGTGTTGCTCTGTCCCAGTTAGCAAGCCTGCTTCCCCGCACTCCACAGCAACTGTAGAAAAACACCCAGTTCTGGGACTTGCACTTTGCCTCAGGCTACAGAGGCCAGGCAGGTCAAACAGGGACCACAGGGCTGGGGTGTGCCTTGCACAGGCAGTGAGAGGAGACTTGAGTCCTAGTAGAAGGTGAAGGAATTGCAGAGATCATGGAGCTGGAAAGAATGCCAGAGGATGAAGAAAGTGTCCAGGGACCCTAGTTTGGGAGGAGGGTGAGGAAAATCAAGCAAAGAATGTAGAATGGGGCAATAGGAGGCAGGAGTGTAGGACTGAGGTCGCATTTGTTTTCTCTTATGGGTAAAGGAAGAAATAGCAACGTGCCTCTTGCACACACACAGAGCTGGTGCAGAGCTGCTACTACTGCCACCAAAGATGAGACCCAAGAAAAGAAAGTTTGTGTATTCCTTCTTTAGAATAAATACATTGCCACTAAAATAATCAAGGCAGCATGCAAACCCTGCAAACAGGACAGAAGATAGGGCTGTATCAAAAAGGACCATGCTTGACAAAGACTAGAGAAAAAAAAGCAACAGAGACAACTGGCGGATACATTTAGGAATGTTTAATAAAGGTATTATAAAGGGAAAAGGCCAGACTCTAGACAAGCCCTTTCAAACCAAGGAACGACAAACACTGAACCTGGGGCATTCCAATACTTGCTTATATCTGGCACAAGGCTGAATACTTGCAGTCCCCCTGAGTAACAACTGCCCCACCCAATGAAAACTAAAAACTAAGTTAAAACATTTTTTTCTGGCCGGAGAGGGGGAAGAAAACCAGCGACCACCCATGCCTGGAGGAAAGATGCAGCATTTTGGAATTGGTGCTGTCACTTAGGTCAAAGATGGTAATGTCCCAAACTTTGCACTACAGGTTTGGAACAGTCTAATCGGAGCTTGTGAGTCAACAGTCTCTCCTTCACTTGACTGCTTCAGCCTGGATCTGTTTAGATTGATTTCCATCCTCTTTTTTCTCACTTTCTTCTTTTCCTTCCCAGTTATCTCTGTCCTCCACTTTGCAGAACATCTGCCAACCCATTACTGTTATCAACAGCAAATGCAGAATCGTTTCCTGGAGGGTGTTTCCCCCCAAGCTTTGCTTTTCTAGTTTTACTTGAGCTGGTCAATAAATTTGGATACAATGCTACTGCTATTCATTTTCATGCTTTGTGTCATCAGAAAAACTGCTTTATATTTTTTTATATAGCAACAAAAAGCAAATAAACAGGAAATAACCGTAACTGACCTTTGCAGAGGCTTCCTTTGTCAATGGCTGTGAAGAGAGTGTCTATAAACCTTGTCACACGGGGCAGAATGTTTTCTTTGTCCATTGGTCTGTCCAAAATAAATGGGAAGAATTTTACCTCTATCTTACACTGACACCTACACATATATGAAAGCTTTCTTTCGCATCTATCTTGCATTAAACTACAGATAGCTCACCCCAAGTCTGAAACCAGCAGCAAAACAATTTTGCTATTTCTGGTTCACAATTTAAGTTGTAGCATTCATTGCACCTTCTTTCCAACTATTCCTTCCATACAAGAACATCATAATTATTGAAAAAAACACCGTCTAGAGAGGACAGTGCTTAAAACACAGAAACTGAAACGTGTCAAGAATGTCTCTATGTGCTAGAGTACTAAATTTAGGGAGTAGGCAATCAAGAAACTGATATTCCATCCCTGACTTTACTATTGACTCATGGTATTTCCACACAGCATTTTTTCACCTTCTAACCCTGGTTTCCCCAAACTAGGGTTAGTATTTCTTGTCCTTCCCTTAGTAAAATGATTTCTGACAGATAGTGAACTAGACAGTTCTACAGAAATACATGACAAAAGTACCTTAGAATATCCCTTACCTAATATGTGGCAGTACAACCAAGGCAACCCAAGGCTGTGAAAGGTCAGTGATGTCTTCCTTCTCTGGTAAATGGATTAAAGACAGTACATGATCCAACACTGGTACTTCTGCCTTTCCTCCTTGTCTTTTACTTGTTTGTTGCCTTGTATTAGAGCTAAAAATAAAACCAAACTTTTTAGTAATCCACCACTGCATATCAGAGATTGTTCCTTTTCCTCTCATGATACTCAAAATTATGTTTGCTACTTCTAGCAAAAAGGACTTGGACAACCCAAGGGATTATTTTCTTTTTAATGTCCTCCATAGCACAAAATATTATCTAGTTATGCTGAGGAGCACAAAACATGGCCCACAAGAAATGTCAGGTCTTTATTTCAAGTTCAAATAATATTTCTAGAAGAAAGACACTAGTTCTTAGTTGTACACCCTCACAACTAGGACATATAGCCTCTAGGAGCACCTGAGTGTTATCTCTGTGATTACTGTTAATAAACCATGATCACGCTGACATAGACAGACTAATGGATGACAGAAAACAACCAGTGAGGTAAAAGTTTGGGGACTTAACAGGAATCACAAGCTGAGCCCAAATCAACAAGCCTATCTGCAGGCAGAAAGGGTTGACACCATACTGGAACACGTGAACAGGAGTACTTCACACCCCACGGACAGCAATCTTTCCATTCCACCCAGTGCTTTCAAGACCACAGTTAGAAGGCTGTGTAGACTCCACCCTTCAAGAAATACAGAAGCTAACAAAAAGACAGCATCAAGAATCATTAGAGGTTTAAGAAACAAAATTTATGAGATAAACCTGAAGGAATTAGGATTGTTTGTCCAGAGAAAGAAGATCTCAGACGTTTCTGATGATCGAAACCTGTTATTTGTAAAAGCTGGATGCAAAGAATAAGAAACAATCTGCTCTTTATGTTCCCTGCAGATAAGATAAGCAGCAATGGATTTAAACTGCAGTAAAGGAAGTTTGGTTCATACACTGAGGACTGGGAAAAAAAAAACAAAACAAAACAGAACCCACCTGTGTAACCATAAAGACAGCAAAGTACTGGCACAGACTGCCAGGGGCAGCTTGGGAATCTCCAGAATTGGAGCTATTGCAACCAAGCTAGCTCTGCAACTAGAAGCAGTCAAGCTGTGCCAGCACAGTGCTGTATCTGGATTAATTACATGCCCTTTGGTACCCAGCTGTGCTCTATGGTAAGACTACAGTACTGCTGCCAGAAAAGCTCCCGGACAAGACATATGCATACAGGGAAGAAAGATGGGGCACTGGCAGGAGGTTAGTAATCATGAGAACCTGGACTGCAGCACTTGCTACGAAGATTAACTGCCCAAGGATGCAGCATGCATCTTGGTATAACAAATCCCCATCACACACCTACCACAACACTTGCTAGTCTTTTTATATCACCAATAGCCTTTCCAGATCAGTATCTCTTCTCAAATAATCTCAGAAAGAAAAATGGGATCCTACCGTATTAATTGGTTTGCAAATCTGCCAGCAACGTTGCAATTTACACAACTCTGGCAAATACTGTGGGGCAACTTTTATGTAGCTCTGCACTGTCTCCAGGTCTGCAGCCATGCAGACACATCTAGTGTTTGCTAAACTTGAGAAGTCTCACCTGACAGATGATTCAGCGAAAACAAGAGGATACTTTTCAAATGCCATTGAACCAATGGTAGGAGGCTCTGCTTTCACCAGAATGAGTTTAGCCAGAATTGCCATTGCCTCATCCTTTGCGAAGGCATCTGTGCCAGAGAAGCAATGCTCAGTGTACTCCAGAAAGCATGGAAGAAAATGCTGAAGGGGAGGGAAAAATAAAAAACAACAAAGGATTGGTAAGTCTCTTTAACCATGATCAAATCCACAAGACACCAGCCACAGAGGAATCCAAACACTCACAAATGAGCCAGCAAAGCACCAGACTTATCAGTCATGGTGCCTCAAATCACCAGCACACAGACATCCTCTTACCCCAGCAGGGATGGTGATTTGATGTAAAAACTCAGTTTGCCCCAACTCTAGTCTCATCAGGACATTCCAGATCCTTAACTTTACTTTCACCTCCCATGCCATTTAATTAATTTGATTCCTCCCAGATCACCAGTTCCAGGCCTGACCTATCAGACATCCCTTATTCTTCATCTCTACTTACTTTCTCCAGAACTCCTTTTCTTCATCCCATCCATAACAAGTCCAGCCCTTTAATTCCCAACAGACATGCTTTTTTTTGTGAGCACAGATACATGTCACATTCTCCAACCCTGAGCACCATTACCAAGCTTCAACACAATGGCGTAAGTAACCTCTTTCATTCTTACCAGATCATGACAGAAGTTTAAATAAACACCATGTCAACACATAAAAATGCTTCAGCATACAAGGCAGGTAAATACACTATAGATTTCCCAGTTGTTCCCTTTGGCAACAAAAATAAACAATGCACAAAAGCTCACACCTACCCTCTCAAATTGCTTCATTGTGAACATCGCTTCAGAGAAGTCCAAAAGAAAGTGCCGTTCAAATCCACTTGCAAATACCTGCAAGATGCAAATGAAAGGTTGACAGGAACACAACGAGACATTTCATAGTCAACTCTCCATTATCCATGGGGCATTTTTTCTGATTTATGAATCAACCATGCTTTGAACTCCGAGACACTAAGCTTGGCTCTTTGTTCATGGCTAGCAGGGCTTGTCAGTTCAGGCACACACAGCAATACTGTTACCAGTGACAGTTCAGGTACAGAAAAGCATAGCCGTTTTTAACAAACCCTGCTGGATCCAAGCTGGCTCTATGCAAAGACAGCTTAGGTATCTCTTTACTGTGATGTGGAAAATGTAAGCTGAAAGTTCTAGGACAGCAGCATAGACACACTAACTGTTAGGAGAAAGCTTAGGTCCAAAAGATCTTTCACCTCAGCATTTTTCCTGTGTAGCAGGCTGCAGAAAGGTTACCACCTCGTGGGTAGAGCCAACCTCTGTGTTTCTGAAGGACCCAAGATAGGAACAGTCCTTTGACATACCCAGGATCAGTGCTCCTCAACCCTGACATGTGCAACATAGAAATACACACCCAGACCTCCCTTTTCCAGACCCTTCAGAAGACAAGGACAGCTTGAAGCTTCCTCCAGTTTAACAGAAGTCCACACAAATATCCTCAGTTGTTTGAAGGACCACATCTCCTGAACAAAACTGGACTCATACCACAGGCAGAACCAATCTTGCTTCGACACAAGCCAACACTGAAGACCAGATGAAATTTATCTTTTTTAAACAACTGCAACAGCCTTTTTTTCCCATTGCAAATCATGACACACATCTTTTTTTCCAAATATATTTTAAAATACACAGTACAGCTATGGTCTACACTGTAAATTGCAACATTATCATGTACTGTAACAGGAAAACTGAAGAATCAGACTCCACAGTAGCATCTCCTATTAATCTTTGCAACACTGCACTTGATAGGAATGTATGCAGCTAATCCTGTCAGTGCTTCAGGAGCAATAGTAGTGCTGAAATATGCCTACCTCTGTACTTTCTAAATCAAACTGCACTTGCCTGAACCTTGTTCACAAAGCTAACCCATGCTTACTAAATGCTTGGCAGCTCAGTGAAAAATGTACTTTTTTCACTAAGTCCAACTCACCGACCTGCTTTATAATCTAAAACAGAACACGTTCCTTCTCTTTCTCCCTCCTTCCTCTACAGAGGCTGTACATGTTTGAATCAGAGCCTGTTTTTCATTGCAAAGATGTCTGCCACAGTGGCATTGCCACACTGACATTCTGTGTAAGACTGTCAAGGAGTCCTAAGACCACAGCAGACGTTACTGAAGGCATTGGGCAGCTTCTCCCTTATCTGTGCAAAAACGCTAAAAGAATCTTATAGTCTATTTCCCAGCCTGAAGCGGAATGTCATGAAATTGGCCTGCTGTAGGGAACTTGAACTCTGGGATTTCTGCTGTAAGCAGCAGTCTTTGTTACCTTCTCAATAGCTTCCTTGGTCAAAGAATCAGGCAAGAAAACATTCTCAGCCAGCAGGAATGCAGAAATAGTGTTCAGCAGGGTCTTGCAGCAAGATGACGAGAGATCTGGTGTTTGTAACATTTTTATTAAAATCTGAAATGAAAGAGAGAGAACTGGTATTCGTCTATGAAGATAGTGATTGTCTGGTCTGAATGTCCTGGACAGTCCCTGAAGCAGCAGGGCAAGATGTTCTAAGTTTCAGCCCACAGAAATGAATCCTCATAGTCCTGTCAAAGTTTGAAGGAACTATACCTACATTTGAACCCAACAGGGTGAAACGTATGTGAATCTGGTAGAACTGCTCTATCATTGATATGGGGGTCTAGGTCTCCTCCACAGTGGCAGGAACTACGCTTCAGCATGGTCTCCAGCAGCAGCAGCCTGCTTTCCCCCTTGCTCATTTAAAGGAGGACTACACCAGCATTACAGTACAGAGGTAAATTCTCATGGGATCAGAGAGGTAGCAATATTCACAATAATTGTCCCCGTCACTCAACTCAAATCCTAAGCCCACTGATGCATGAGAAATGTGTACGAGTGCTTCACCTGACCGCACCTCTTCCCTATTCAATTGATACTTCTCTGGTACATCAGCCAAAGTGATGGTCTGACCTACCTGACAGACATCTTCAGGCAGTGAGATTTTGGATCCATTTGCATGTTCCACTAGGATCAGATAAGCTTGCAGAATCCTTTCCATCTGCTCTGAAGCCATACAGCAGTTGGCCTTGGTTATTTTCGTCTGCAAGTCTAAGAGTGACTCCTGTTTAAATAAAAAAGGATAGGACTGAGTTCCATGTCTCGCACACAGCAGAGACTGTGACTGAGACTTCTCACTGCACAGCACAGCCACCAGGGTCATGGAACTTACAAAAGAAGGGTGGGATTTTTCCCATGCACATGACACTGTATTTAATTTTTCCAAGAAAACAGTTCTGGTCCAATAAAACAGATACTTTTCTTGATAAGTGCACTTTTTTCCCAGGCTCTCATGAATAAAAACAAAATTAAAAGAAAATAAAAATCAGTGTACCTCCAGGCACTTGAAGACCATGTCAAAATGCTCCTTATGGACATGCACTACAGCTGATCTGATCATCTGCTCAAAGGCTTCTCCTATGGTTACCCATGGTAGTTCAATTTCTTCTTCAGTAATAGGCCCCAGCTTTAACAGAATTAACTTCATAGTCTGCACAGGAAAAGAGCACATCATGTACTTATACTTTGAAAATAATCTAGCAATCCGAAAATAGTTAGTGCAATATACTGCTAAAATATTCAAGTGATCTCGATTCTTTCTGGAACTACTACGGGGGGGAAAAAAAAGGCTATCACTTAAAATCTGAAATATCAGCAAGCAGTACTATTTTAATATACAGGAATACTGCATAGGAATTACTAAAAACAACCTTCCTATCTCAAAGAACATTCTTAGAAGGCAGCTTTCAGATCCTATTCAGTAATGAACAGCATGCTTATCACGAAGGATCCACTGAGGTGAACAAGACAACACTCAACAGTTTCACTGAGCACTGCCTAAGGCTCCATTACAGCAACATTTAAACCAGCAATCTTCTCTGGTCTTTACCGTCTCTGCACAAGAGTGAAACATGTTTCGAACACCCTTGCACATCTCAAAAAGTAGCTGTCCTACACCTTCCACCTTCTCGGGGTGCTCCCCCAGGTCACGGAGCATTAAATTGAAGATTGCATTTTTATCAGAAACCTACAAAACATAAGGAGAAAAAAAAAGTTATCTTCTATTCAGACCTGCCAGATGGATAGAGGCAATTAAATGGCTCCACAGCACCATGTTACTCTCCTAGTCCTGCCTTCCCACAACAGTTCAAACTCATTGTATCTGCAACCACACAAGGAATTGAAAGAAGAAAAATGATCAGCTATTAGGTCACTACAGTCCCTCCCTCCCCAAGATGTACCACAGGTCTACTGAGGTCACTGCAGCTGAAATACATGTTTTTTGATTTTTATGATTTTAGAGTTAAACATGTGCATAAAGGCACCACTGGTCCCAATTGAAACACAAAGGTCGCTGCACTGGTGTGGAAAGAGATGTGTATCAGCTGAACACAGAATCCAGTCACCCAAAACTATAACCACACTTGGGAATACTGCAAGGATTTCTGGCCCAAGATTTTAAAACCCTCCATTTCTAAGGATTTGACTTGAAGTTCAGCAATTTCTGAAAACAACCAATCAAACAAATGTGCTTTATTAAGGTCTCTCAACTTAGGACAAAAATGAAGATACCCAAATTTGCTAGCCAGTCTCAGGAATCCTGGCTTTTGTATATTTTGGCTGAATAAAAAACAACAACTACTATTCCCTTTCCTTACTCCATGAAAGGCTGCTGTCTGATCTTGATTGATCTGCCTCGGAACATTATATACTCTGATTTTCAGGAGTGCAAAAAGGTTGTCACAAGAATTTCAGTTCTACAAAGGCCTTAAAGCATTAGTGAAAAAGCCAGTGAGCAAATGTGCATTTACAAATTAAAGCCACCCTTTTGCAAGATTACCTTACCATTTCTAGTCATTTTAGATAAACTAACAACAGACATTTGGTTTAACTGCTCTTAAATAGAGGCCTTAGCACTCTCCGTTTTGCCACTGCTGATACGAAGTTCATGACATTTTCAGTAAAACACTCACTAAAAATGACAACTCAGGACATGCCGAAGGCCAGTTCAGGCCTTGTTAACCTTTCTTTGGAGAAAACCTAATATTACACATTGAATCCAAGAGCCACCACAGAATAGAGATAGCATCAAACACCTCACTTACCTTTCTCATTAGAAAGACAAAACTTTCAGCAGCAAAGTTTCTGATGTGAAGTTTGTGGTGAGCCAGCAGGGTGCTATACAGGCTACAAAGACACAAAATAATCCACTGTCTTAAAGGTAATGCAAGAATTGCCACCAACTGGTTTTAAAACTTATGTTTTCAGTTTACATTGCCACTTCTTACAAACACTAAAAATCTCTCCTCCTAGAGAGGGCAAATACCTTCCTCAACTCGATTCCTTCCCATTCTCCCTGGATAAAGAACACGGTTTTGGAAAGAAGGTCAAATGACAATGCTAGGCAAATTAAGCCGCATTCAGAAATACCTCTAAAATCTTTGGATCCACACCAATTCAACTGCAGCATTAAGATTTTCAACATACATCCTCACCAGCAGTAAGTGAAAACAATGTGGATTTGATAAGCCAGATTTGTATTTCAGTTGAGCCAACAGGCTCTCTTGTGCACTTAAAAGTTTCTAAAGATACAATTTACAGGGGTGACAAATATTTGCAGTTCTCTGGTAAGTACCAGTAACAGTTGCAGGTGGCTCAGCACATGTTCAACGCAGAGCAACTGATGCCTCAGTTTCACAGCCAAGCAGACGTTTTTTCAATATGCCCGATGGCTTTTGCTGGGTTGGGGAGGATATCTGTAACCCTTTTTTTGCTCCATCTGTTCCAAATTGAAATTAGGAGGAAGCAACATGGACCCACTGGCTATGACAAAAAGAAGAGACCTGCTACCACAGCAGTATTGAACAAGCAGTCATACTGGGTCAGGCCACACGTCCATCCAGCCCAGTATTCAGCCTACAGCACCAGCCAGAAGCAGATGCCTGGGAAAGGTTTAAAAACAGGCCAAGCAGATACAAAATCAGCCTTCAACCACCTGCAGCTCAGGCACTCCCCAAGCCAGAGGTGGCTCCTATGCATTTGGTAACTCCTTCCAACTTGGCCAGTCTCCCTTTGAACCTATGCCAACCTTCCACATTCACAGCATCCTGTGGCAAGGAGTTTCAAAGCATACAAAACTGTGCATACCTCATCTGCTCTCTCCCTAAACAGACAGGAAGAAGGGAAAAACATAAAGGGGAAAATGAGGGGAAAGGAACAATTAAAGACTTAAAGGAATCCATTCAATGTCATTAGTCTAGGTGTCTGCAATCAGGAAAGACAGAAATGATAAAACTATGTCTGAGGTACTTGACAGATACTTGAGACCCGTGTTGAATTTAGACTTGGACACAGGTTTCCAAGACAACTCTGACAAGCCAGTGTCTTTCTGAGCTTTGTTTACCAGGTGAGGTGCATGCTTCCTCTCCCATCCCCACAGGAGAAAAGGGGACCAAAGGCCCAAATCTGCAGCCCAACCCACATCCTTCCTCCAGTACAGTGGCCCATGAAAGTCAGTAGGATCTCAAAGGAGCTGTGTATAATAACAAGGCTCAGAGCCTCTCAGAAAGCAGAGAAAGCATGCTAACAAGTATACTGAAGCATTAAGCCATGCATTCCTGTGGCATTTACATTTCTATAGCATCTAATAACTGTGATCCAGACAGACATTAAAAACAACTCTTACCTGTATATGTTGTGTATGTCCTTCACCATCAATCTCCACAAGTATTTGTAGAGATAGGAAAGAGAGGTAAAAGCCCATTCCAGCAGCTCTGTGTCCTGTGTATCCAGTAACTTGGTGATGGCCAGGAAAAAGTCATGAAAGTGAGGATAGAAATCAGCCTGAAGATCTCGAGCCAGCTGTACCACTAGACTGTTTCAGAAAATACACCAGTGTTAATGTATTTCAAAAACAAACCAATAAAAATCTAGTCAAACATTGCATAATCCAGCACAGTCTCTCTGGAAAGAAAGACAGCATCACCTATACTTCTCACTTTTATTTAAAAATCACCTATTAGGTAGCTGTGGATGGCAAGAATTTTAAGATTTTTAAAAAATCAAGCAGATAACAGTAAACAACATGACATAAATGATTAACATCAAACAAAGCACATTAATATTCTGTCTGACACTCAGTAAGCACACAGGCTAATTTGCTTGCCCTGTCATAGTTTTTTTTTTTTTGAAGACTTAGAACCATAAAGCTCTATCAGGGAAATACGACCACTTTGGGCACCTCATTGCTATATTTTCCTCAGGTACAATAAAGAAAAAGAACACTTACAACAGGACTCATGCTTACTTGTAATATCGCTAAGGCTTCTGACTACGTTTTGTCACCATATACTTACTCTAATAGGGGTTGATAAGCAAGACTGCCTTCGACTTGCAAATGTGTTTTCAAGCTCTGCACAATGGCACTCTGGTAATAGACCAGCTGGTTGAAGGACTGGCATTTGTTGGCCACTTCGTTGTAGAATTGCACTGTTTGAAGCACAAAAGAGAAACCCTGAAAACTAGTCCAGTTCCTGGTAAACATGTAGGATGTTAAAGAATAATAGCTCTCCAGAGCCCAATCCAAAAACCAGTCAATAGAAAATCTCCCATTGGGCTCTGGGTGCAGAAGAAATGTATTTTAACAGCTTAAGTAAAGCAGGAAACGTGAATAAAAATGACATACCAAAATGCTGAGTGAGGTTCAGTTCCCTCCATTTCCGTAGGCCTTCAGAAAAGTAGGTTTCAACCTCCTGTCAAAACAAAGATAAAATAATAGCTATCAACCCTAATGTAGCCTGCAAAGATGAGAGGTTCAAATGAAGAAAACTATCAAGTGCCTTACATATTTTAAGAATATTTCAAGAAATATTGATGACTTCATTTCAAAAGGTGCTACGGAATTTCCCTGAAAATAAGACTTTTCTTTCTATATTCAAAACACATTTGAAAATATTTTCTGGTGACAGGACTTGTTTACGTAATTGCTTTTTTAGACCTCTGTTGACTGGCCGTGAAAATCTAAGATGCTGAGCCCTAGCCCACCCAGCACGAATGCTTTGGGATTTCTTTTGGCATCCTCATAGCTATTGAGTGGGAAGTTCAGAAGAACAATCCAGCAGGCCAGGAGGTAATAACCTGCACAGCACTATATTCACAATGATGATCTATAGGACACATATAGATGACCCTTTTTTATGATCTGTAAAGACACATGCACATGCTTTGTATACATGCTGCGAGTACTGCAACTACTCAGCACCCATACATCTTTGCAGGTCCGGACCTAGGACTGCTGACTGCCACAGCAGCATCTTCCATGCTCAGAAACACCCATAGACCCACCAGCCACACGGAAGCCATCAGGGTGATGCTGTCAAAGAGTCTCTATAGCAATACTGTGAAGCAGGTCAAAAAGCTAAGGGGAACAAAACACGAAATGAGGCTCCAGGAAGGGCAGCTTTTCCAGTTCCAATTTCCTCCTGAATAAATTTCTTAAGTGAATCATGGAGTGTGTCTACTTGTGATGCGATTTCAGAAAATGACCACTACTGCTGTTCTCACCTCAGCATAGCTTCCAGTTCTGTCAATCCGATGAATAATATCAATATTAACATTGCTTAAGCGCTCCGAAAAGGTAAGAAACTGTAAAACAAAAGGACATACACGTTTCTTGCTCTGTTCTGAGAACGGCCCTTCTAAGTCCCTCTCAATAGCGCACGCACTACAAACAAAAACCCCACTTACAAAGACAGGCTGACAGATAGTACCTGTCAATCTGTAAACAGTCCTACCAGAATTTTAAGGCAAAAAAATGCTTAAAATGCCCACTAGCAGGACCGACCCCCCCCCGCTCTGCACAACCAAGGCTCGCACCCCACGCGTTTCCACAACACAGTGAAAAAGATGCAGAGAGATCTACCCGGATTTCAACAGACTGCCCGGCTCTTGCCTTTCCTGAAACAACGCCTAGCTTAATACCCCCACTGGATATTTTCTTTTCATTAAATTACATCAGTTTGCTACACGAAGGCTGTGGCGTGCCTGCTGCGTGACACGGGCGGTGACACGGGCCGCACCACCCGCCCTCACACCTCCTCCTCCTCCAGCACCCCTTCGGGAGCCGGGCACTACCATTAAACTAACACCGACGACGAAAACCTGAAGACCCTTCCCCCGGCCACCAGCCGGGGAGAGCCGGCGCGGCCGGGCGGGCGCTCACTCACCCGGTGCGTGTTCCCCGACTTGTGGGCTGAGGACTTGCTCTTCATGGCGGCGGTGGGGGGGGGACACGGAGACGGCCCGGGCCCCGCGGCGCGCCGCAGCCCCGCACCAACAGCCACACGTGCGGCCCTACACGCCGGGCGCCGCCATACCGGCCGCGGGCTGCCGGGAGGAGGAGGCGGGCCCGCCGGCGGAAGGGGCGGGCGGCGGCTGCCGGCGGGCGGGGGGGGCCCTGCTGCTCGGGACGCGAAGTCAGGGTCTGGGGAAGGGTGGTACCGACGCCTGTCCCCATCTTACCTTGGCGGTGAGCGGCGTTTCCTTGAGGATTCCGGGCAGAGCAGCCCACCTCCGCCCTCGTCTCTGCGCTCTGGTGTAGCGCGGAGGGCTGGGGCGCCCCGGTAGCGGAGGGAGACGCCGGCGGTGCCTGAGGAAGAGAAATCGGTACCGGGGGAAAACGTTACCTGGAAGAGCGCGGCCCTCAGCGCAGCGTTGGTGACTCGGCCCGAAACGGCCACTGCCCAGCTACTACAGCCCCGGTTTTAGTGCAGACTTTTGCCCAGACCTCAAAAAAAGAAAAAAAAAGAAAAAAAAAAGCTCATCCCAGACAAAGTACACCCAAACTAAAGCCTTGCACAAGAGCGAATGATTGTGAGCTGATGGTTGGCCACTACTGCGCTCACAGCACTACCAGGGCCTGCGGGAGCTTCTGCCTGTGGCTGCAATTGCAGGAGGTAGAGAATGTGCACTGGGGAGATAGGAGGTGAATAGAAGCTGGGTGAAGCTTTAGTTTAGGTGGGTGCAGTATGAACAGCCCAGAACCACACGACCGTTTTGGGTTGCAGCTTACAAGGCTTGGGAGTTTTGTCCCTTCGTAGCCTGCCTGTCCAGCCTGTTACAGGCAGCTCAAGGCCATTCTCAGAAACCAGGCTTGCAGGTTATTCAGACAGCAAGACAAAAGGTTGGGTTTGAGCACGGCTGAAGTTCACTATTAGGAGCACGTAAAAGAGCACTACTTTTAACAGAACCAACAGGTTAAACACTGCCAGGTGCATCCAGAAAAGCTCCCCATGGGCAGGCAATAAGCCATTAACACGATAGCCATCTGGACAGGCAGGGGAGTGTGCTTGCTCCAGCACCTGCGAAGTCAGAGAACTACAGCTGTTTGCTTTAAAGCTTACTCTTCTGTTGCTGGAATAAAAAGGACTTCTGGCATTTGTATTAACTGGGAAGAGAATGCCTAATTTAGGCACTTGAGTTCGAAAAGGTTGGCTTAAGTGTTTTCAAGCCCAAATATCTGCATGAGAAAGTGCAGCTAAAAGCATGTGGAAAGGTCTAGATCCACAAAAGAGCTTAGGCACCAATATGCAAATGTTAAGAGCACAAATACCTCTCCAGACGTAGTTAGTAAATTCACATAATATGTCTCCTACATATTGTACTTATGAAAAACAGTCCACAGGATCTTTTTTTCCATTATGAATAGCATCTTGTAGAGTCGTGGAACTTCCTGGGATACATGCGCTCCAAAATCATCCAAGGGAATGAGCAAAATCTAACATTCATGGAAAGCAACGGGGAGAAGAGCTCAGGTGTGCTCTGCCTGTTGCAGAAGAGGAGTCACCAGCAAAAATAAAAGACATTAGAGGAAGTTTTTAAAAGGTTACAAATGCTTCTTTATGTTTGTAAACTGGCAACTTCTCAGAAGAGTGAGACAGGCTAGCCCTGCAGCTGCTGATGTTCATGGGAACTTCTGCCCACAAGAACTACTGATGGACTGTATTTCATCCAGCACTGAATACAGTGCTTGGAGATACATCTGAGTGAGCCTCAGGGTAGTAACTCGGGTATCGATACCAGTATGGCAGTCTGGCAGTTCAGCTGGGAAGGTTCAGTGACCCAGAAGGTCCCTTCCCCACTTCTGTATGTGTTACAGCTATGTTAACAATATCCTTTCTACGTGCACTCCTCTCTGACTGTAACGTGTCAAGCCTCAGGCCTTATTCCTTTACTTTTCCAGGAAGAGATGCGGCTCTCCCACCTCTGGGCAGGCCCCAGCTCCAACACCCTGTGATTATCCGGTGGGCCCAGCTGTCAGCAAGCCTCCTTCAGAAATTCATGCTAACGGCAAGCAGATGGCCTTCTGAAGGTTGATGGCTTATTGTTAGTAATACCTGTAGAGGCATGTAGAGGAAACCATTGTAAAACAGCACGTGCATGTCTGTCAAAGTAGTCATCTATGCAGATCAGACTTCTTCAACACTTGCTGTGGGCTACAACCTCCAGTCCCTGACAGTAATCCCTCAGCACTTCTGGGGCAGGTCTAAGACTCCTATGTCTTCTACATTTCTGGGCTTTTTAGTCCTGCTACCCAAAATTTATTTGCTCGACTTGTCAAGAGCCAGAGCCCCTCTTTGTAGAGGCAAAGCAGGCTTGTCCTCTGGAAATGTGTCTTACCTTGAGTCAGTGTTACACTTTCCAGTTGGGTTTTTTTGGTTTTGTTTGGTTTTGTTGTTTGGGGTTTTTTTATGAGCACTGTCAGTTTAGCCTAATAATAGTAACTTGAGTAAAATACCTAAATATTTAGCCCAGGATAGTCTCACAGGACAGAATTCATCTCACATAACCTGCAATGTTTACAATGCACATGTCTGCCTCTGAGCAGTCACTTTAGGCTCCTTTTATATTCACTGCAGATCTAGGTACATTCTTGTTCTTGAAACATCAGTGTTAGAATAAAATCAATCGTGCCTTTGAATTGGTAGTCCCAGAGAGTCTAGAAGACCCCATTGTATGTGCATATCTGCAACTGACCCCATGAATGCCCCCCATGCCATGGTTCAATAACTACATAAATATGCAGTATTCAAATTATTGCACAGTTGCCCTACTTCCATCATATTTTTATGTGTATTGATCACAAGCATAACGCATACTCCTGAAGCCTGTATGACACTGAGTTTCTAACCTAAAGGACATGCTATCTGGTACAAGCCAATGAGCAGCCAGACTTCTAGGACAGCCTGTTTTTAACCTCAGGATATTGTAGGTTGCATAGGTGCACAGGTATAAGATCAAATTTTCATTTTTCTACTATATTCATATGGGCGTGGTGAAGATGTGCCAGGAAAGAAGTTCACATAGGGAATTTCATTGTGAGAAGATCTTGCTTTTCAAAATGAAATATAATAGGCAAATAGATTAACAGAAACACCCGTGAATTTAGCCTAACAACTTCCAAGCTTGGATGCCCGAAGTTGGGTTCCTCAATCAATTTTAAAGACACTAAATAAGTAACTGGAGTCTTGAAGTGATGAAGGTTGCCTGCCTTGGTTGTGAACCCAGAAGCCCTTCTCTGCCTGTCTCGAGTCACCTCACAGAACAACTCAGGGTGCACAGGCATGGGTGCACACCTGCTGCATCACAGGAGCTCTCTGAAATCCTCATCGAGGGGCAAGCTGGCATGGGTTTGAAAGCAGATTATATAAGTTCATGATGTCTTTGGTGTACTCTTTCAACTGAAGCAAACAGGTTTGTTGTTTTTTTTATTTTAATTGTGTCTGGACAGTAGGAAGAGCCCTTTGAAACACAATGGCATATTTTCACTGCCAGTTTCCTCCTCAGCTTCTAGCTGGCATTTTGCCTTGCCTTGTGGGAGAAAACCCCACAAGATTATGTAGGATGTGGTTGAGAGCACTTGCATTTTCAAACTCAAAGCAGACAAGATACTGGAATCCTGTTCTGCAAACTGGTGGAACTGTTTGGCCACATTTTTTCTAATATGCCTGAAGCACAGAGACTCTGCAAATAATGCAACTCCAGGTCAATGCTAGCTGAGTCCCGGGAAGAATTTCACCCGCCCTTAGGTTTGCAGATCAGAGAGTTTTGGGCAAGGAGCTGGAATATAGATCCCAGATTACTGCAGCTATTTGCAGGGGGAGGCGGTGAGCATTCTTGTCTGAAATATCCTGAACTTCGGGACTTCCCTCACAGAAAGGGGCACTGACAACCTGATTCAGCCCCTCAAGACATCTAGGCCAAGTAGCTCCTGTATTGCAAGACAGGGTCCTGCTGCAGACCTGGAGCAGGCGGGCTGTACTAACTCCACCTCTAGACGTAAGCTAAGTAGTGCCAGAGCACAGGGATCATCCACACCAATTAATCATTAAGACAATCCCTGGCACAATTTTGGTTCGTGCCAACTAGTACTATTCCAAGGTTTCTGCTCAGTAGGAAGCCACACCTTGGTTTTTTTTGAGGTGGGGAAGAAAGTTGTAGAATTTAATTTGTGTTGTTGATTTCTGCAGAGACAGCATTTATACAGGTGGCCCTGAGACAGGAAGGGATTGCAGTGATGACTGCTGCTGCCGTTCTTCATCCCATTTCTCTGCCACAGTGGCAGAAGCAGAACTGACTTCAGTCTTGTTGAAAGCAACAGCAACAGAGGCAGCAGGAGGAGGACCCACAGGGGAAGCAGAGGCCATGGAAAGGAAAATGAACAGGGAGGATGGAGTCTTGTCCCCCAAAAGGGACATGAATTCTCTCCTGCATTTCGCCCTCACCCCTAGAACGAGGGGCATCTGGATTTGACAGAGACCATCTGGATTTCAGGCTGTCTGTCAGCTGTCTGGGACTATTAAACGTCTGATTACAGTCTAACTCAGATTTCTGACAACTGTCCCGAAATCTGGCTGTTTGGCATGTCCAGGAGCAAAGCATAAAGCCTTTAGCAGTGAATCTGAAGCGCTGCTCCCAAATCTCTCCTTCCACCCCACCCCAAATCCCTCTTGTTTGTTTGGAAGCTTGAAATGACAGTGTAAGATGACGAACTGGGGCTGAGGGATCACAACTGTAAGTTTTAAGGTAAAGTTAAACCTTCCAAAAAAGGGAAGATGGAAAATGGTAAAAATCTCTTAGAAACAGGTACACACAAGGGAATGCTTCCCTCAAAATCATTGCCATCTCCCATATACAATTTTCTTTCTCTTTTTTGTCCTCTTTCGCTCTGTCTTTATTGGTCCCTTTATCTGTAAAAGGCCACTGAGGAAATACTGAATCAATAATCCAAGACAGCGATTTCTCACAGTGATGTTGAGAAGCTAATTGTGAGCAGAAAACACAAAATCATGTAAGGATGGGGTCAAGGATATTTCCTTTCTCAAATAGTTTCTGCCTTCAAACTTGCAAAGTCAGTTGTGCATGACATTCAGGGGCAAATAAGGTCAGGCTCAGCATTTTGTTACTGAAAGAAATGGGACATTCCTACCATCGAATAGAAGGTAACATACAAAGCAATTGATACTATTCTTCATGTCTCTGCATCCATCTCGTTCATACAAGATAGATCCAAAATTTAGGTACCTAGATTTGAGGTTTTGGCTAATGAATTTGCACTTTTTTTTCTTATTTGAAGCTTGAGCTGTCCTAATTTTCATGCAGCTCTAACTTTGCTCTCAGGTTCCGATAGAGACAGTACCTCGGTTAACCATTCCTGGCCTCATAGATCCAAGAGGCATAGTGTAAAAAAGCTGAAACTCTCAGGAAAATGTCTAATGATCTCAGCACTGCAGAGCTCTTTAGGGAAAAAACATTTAAACTGATACATACGCTTAAGCTGAGACTGTTACGAAGCGGTCTAATTTTGGTGTGTACTGCTTGATTAAATATTTGCGAGTAGCTTAGAAAAATGGAAGAACTTACACAACATCGAGAGACAAAGCAGCTCTTCTTGCCATTCCACTGCGTCATCGGCTGTTGGTACTGGCTGCTAAATCATAGATGTTCATGAGAAAGTTCCAGCATTGGTCCGTATAAACCATGAAAAAAAAACCCATGACCAGATTCTTTGGTTGATTTCCAAAACTCTGTGTTACCTGAAGAAGGATTTGCCACCAGAATCAGTTCCGCTTCCAGACAATGACCCTAGTCATACTGCAGTAGGAATTTTAGGGACACCTCAGGTGGTATTCTTAACTCCTAGCACCCCAAGTTTCTGCTAGTCAATGAGTCCCTGTCTGTGATAGAAACCTTATGAGGAGATACAACTGCATTTTGCTTGGAAACAATTCTCTCTGGAGGAAGAGATGCAAAATTTTATCAATGCTCTGACTGTAGAGATATTGATAATGCCAAGGAAAGAAACAGGGCTGTCCTTTCTTTCCACAAAACTTAAATAAGCCTTTGGACCCTGCTGCTGCTTCCAGCACTGACTTGTGGGTCTGAATTATGATCAGATCAAATAGGAGCCATTAAAACAACTGATACAACAAACATACTGAAATAATAGATCCCTGTGCAAAAGATATCCAGGTGGAGACTGACACTTCATAAACAGCGAAAACAGAAATGAGCATCAACCTCCAAGTGAGGAAAAAAAAAAGACACTGAAGCAGGTAAAGCCCTCGTTGCTTGTACTGGACAGGCACTTACCACAAGGGTGCAGTTCACCTCTCTGGCTATAGCCACCTGCTGCAAGAAGGGCTATATTTGACCTGGCATCCATAGCCAGTGGAAGAAGATGAGTACTTACAGGGTGCCACATAGATGAGTTAACAGATGTTCCACCAGTGCCTGTTTTGAAGTGAGATGGAATGAGCCCCCTTAAAATGGTGATCAGCTAATGCTATTGTACAGATACAGAGCATCTGCTGTGCCAAGAGATGGATCCCCTTAAAACCAGCTGTGGCCGAAGTGCTTCTCCTTGACTGCCATTTCTACCCCTGTGCTTCCTTGTGCATCATGGCATTCACTGAGTTTGCAAATTGCTAACACTATCACATGGCATTTCCATTGTAGGTATTAACCTGACTGTGCAGAAGCTGTGGGGGCTTTATGATGCTGGATCTGCATCATTCTTCTTTGCATCTTCAGAAATGCGTGTTAAAGTTATTATTTCTTCCCCTTTGCCTTAGCCCACAATCCACATTTTCATCAAAATCCCCTCAATAGCCTATTTGAACGCATGCCAACACTAGATACCAATACACTACAATAATACAGATGTTCACTGTAAGAGTCCCAGTGTTCCTGGATTGGTAAAGTCCCCCTCCCATGGACTTCAGTCATGAAAAGCCACATAACGCACGCTCACTGTCCCCCACCCACCACAGATCACCCACCACTCCCCAGCATCCTGCAACAGCCATAAGACTGCAGTCCAAGAGGCCACAAAAACTATGGTGTGTCCCAGCAGCACACTGGCAGAGACCAAGGATGCTGGAAGTGTGTCCGCTCTCCAAAAAAACAGGGATTTGCTATTTGAAATGTCCAGATAACATCAGAAATAGGTGCAATGAGTCCCATGTTATAGAGGAAAACAGAAGAAACAAACCAAACCAAAGCCAGCAGCTGCAGACAGTTGGACCTGAGGGAAAACCTCCTTTCTTATCTCCATTTGGTGATGAATGTAGCTTTGAGGATGTCTGACAAGCAAACCAGTTAAACATATAGAGCTGGTGGAAGTATGCATAACTGCCTTCAAACATTTACAAGCAATATATGTGCCTGTGTGATCTCCAGCATGGGCAGCCTCAACAGAGAGCAGAAGAGGGACTGGAGAGGATCAAAAAGGGGTTTAAAAGAGAGACAAGGCAGTCAGCTCATAGAGACACTCAAAAAATGGAAGGGTGAACTGAATAGCAAACAGCAATTTGCGGGGGAAATGCCTCTTGGGACTGGGGGTCCAAAAAAGAAGGGATTCAGGCAGAAGACATGTGAGGGAGGAGAAAGAGAAAATTTCTTAATATAAGGAGTCAGGGGGATGAAAGGAGTGAGGGAGCACAAGAGATTTAGCAGTAGGAATTACAAAGAAAGATAGGAGGCAGATAACAAGGGAGATGTCAGAACTGGTGATAGACACTCTCGAGTATGAATGGAAGAATAAACCAAAATAATCAAAAAGAAGAGCTACTTAGGGCACTGGGGCAGTGGCAGGGAACATTTTTCAGAGTATTTTTAAGTGCCAAAGTTAGCAGGCTCATTTCCAGAGGCTTCCTCTGTAGATAATGGAAAGAGACAGGCTCCTCCAGGGAGCATATCAAAGCAGCGAAGCTTCTTTCTGAAGAGTCTGTCTCTCTCCTTCAGTTAGAGAGGAAACGTAGGGGAGCCAAACTGCATAACTGAAGTACCTACGCTGTGCACCTAAAGCAAACACATCTCAAAATAACACCAACTAGAACGTGAACAGAGATAGTTTGGACAGCACAGAAATAAAATAAGGAAATTCAGAAAACATCTACTCAGAAAAAAATCAGATTTTTGTTGATCATTCTGGTGAACATTTGACAGCCCTTTCTCATACATTAACTGCAAGTAAGCAAACTAGTTGAATTGTAATTCTGCTGATGCAAAATTGAACACCTTAAATAAACAAAAGATTCCAAAGCCATGAGAATAAAGTTCAAGCATGTAACTTATTTATCCTTTTCAGTTAAAGAAGTGAAATCTGTACCACAATTTTATTCCCATACTAATTATTCTCTTGAGCAAATAGTTATTCATGCCACATCTCCCTGTGTGGACAGTCCTTAAATAAATTTTGGAATTTGTTCTTTTAAATGGAAGAGCAGAATTCTCCAGCAAATAAATATAGGCTCCAAATCATTCAGATTTAAATGTTCAGCATTCAAGGCTAATTTAAGTACTTCCTTCAATCCTGAGGCACTGACTATTGGCTTTAAAAGGTGTGTTGGTATTAGGGCATTACACAATCTGAAGTTTACTTCTCAAGACCATTAAGTACTCACATTTAAATAATTTTGCATGCAAATTGCATTCATTCAAATTTCTGTGGAATGCAGAACTAGAAAAAGCAAACAACTGAGGAGGTTTCATTCAAAATATCAATAGAAACGTGATTTATTCCTGTGATTTTTATGCATCTCTCTGGCTCCTTCCCCCGCATTGATCTCTCTCTCTGGAAGTCACTCCATCTCTCTTTGTGTCCCAAACAAGCTAAGCATGAGAGAACAAGCACTTCAAGCAAACAAGTTGTTACCCTGAAAGACTTCCCATGATTAGGGTCTTAAGCAAAGACCTTTTGCAAACCTATGCTCCTGCAAATTTAGGATTTGGATAGGATGACAACTGGAAATGCTACAGATATAGAATTAGGGAACTATGCTTCTTGAAATATTTAACTTGTGTTTGTGGTGGTGTTTTAAGACATAAGACACTTGCACATTCCATCACATTCTTGCTGTTGCCCCAAACAGCTCACAGTCTGTGCAAAAGGGACTTCTAAACATACTATTCTGTGCTTTGGGCACTGCAAATCCAACTAGCTGGAAAGAAGTTTCTAAAAGTATGCTTGGAAATGTACTCTAGTGATATTCTTGGAAATAAAGAGGTGACAATTGCAGGACATCTCTGTACAAGAAAATCCCAGTGCTCAAAATACAGGTGCCATGTGACTATTTCTAAAGAACTCATCCAAATTTTACAAGGAATATTCACGATGATACTGCTCTTCTGAATAAGCTTGCAGGGTCATTCTGTCATGTCCAAACACTTAACAGAAGAAGAACTAACACACACACAAAAAATAAACAGACAGCTAAGAACATCACTGAATAACACTGTGGAAGATTTGTCTAAGGTAGCATTAAACCAGGGGAAGCAGTGAGTGATGATGGTAGTCAGGTAACCAGCTATACCAAGCCCAGCAATTCAAAACAGCAGTGTGTGGACAAGCACAGCAAGCAGGAAAGGTTAGGGTGGAGCCAAAGGCTAACTGATCTCCAGAAATACAAAGCACCATCGGCAATGAAATTCCATTACACCAAAATCCGAGCAAGCTTTTCAAGGTGATTAAGTGATGCTGTGCAGGAAGCAGTTGCAGTTTTATTAATTTTGCTGGAATCAAAATCTTCCAGAAGTAAAAGAAGTGCATTTTGACTTGAAGCATTGCATTGTGAGCAAAATCAAACTGTCTAATTAGGATTCAATGATTAATTTTGATATATTATTCCTAATAATAATGATGAGCAAAAGGAAATTTAACAGGTAGCTCCATGAACAGAGGAGTAAATGGAACCTGGATCCCCATAGCTCTGTGTCTTAGTGTTGGTTGGCTTGTGTATTTAGGATTTGAGAAGCTATGCCTGCAGCTGGGTGTTTTTAAGGTCTTTCTCTCGTATGGTTTCACTGTTATCTAATAGAGGTTCAGCTCCTGCTGCAGTCTTCCTTTCAACAAGAACATTTTCGGGATCCGTCTTTTTTGCTCAGCTACATTCATGAAACTGGTAACACCTTTAATATCTCTGAGGCCTCTACCCCTCTGTAAATTTGGTCAGGGTGTTCAATGGTTATTGGATAGAGGGCACACTTTCCATGTGCATACGTGTATGTATACACACAGAGCATGATCCCACGCCCCTAATTTCCTAAGCAAATCATCCAAACAGAAATAAACAGAGTTTTTCAAAATGACACATCATAACACTGTTCCCAGAAAAGGACAAACTGAGTACAAAAAAGGCCAAAAATTAGTTTTTGCAGATTTTGTTTTGAAAAGATTTTGTTTGTTTGTTTGTTTGTTTGTTTTTATCAATGGCCAGCTATTCTCTGGCAAGGTTTCCAAACCTTTCCCTGTGTAAGCAGAAGAGAAGAGAGCTCAGACTTCCAAACCCAGTCCTGGCACTACACAGGAGTACCGTTGAGCATGAATTGCTCTTCAGCTGCAAACTCAGCTCAGCTGGTGTAGGTACAGCTGAGCCCCACACAATCTGAAACTGCACACTCAAGCAAGGAACCACTGGAAGCCTGAGAGCTCCCTGGCTGCCACGGCAAATTGCAAAGGGTCTTGCAGCACTACCGAGCCGCGTTCACTGGGCCTCCAGTGTTCTCCTAGCTCACTTCCAGTTGCTTTTGCCCATGCCCACACTTGCCTACAAGCAGGAGAACCCCTCAAAGTGTATTTCCACAACTTAGTTCAGAGAGGTGGGCAGCATGTCTCCGAGTGCAGGGCTTGATATATTTGTCTCTTATCTATAGAGGGAAATCCATCCCACCAATCTCTCAGTGCTGTGGCCCGTCCATATGAAAAGGAGCAGGGAGGGACTGTCCTTCCCAGCAATACAGACATTTCCAGCAACACCTCACAGAGGTGTCCAGTGACGGAAATGAGCCCAATACCAGCACAAGGAAGGAACCGTTTGGGCCCCATGGGGCAGCCTCGTGTTTGTTTAGGCAGATTCATGGCCTTTTTAACTTGAGGTTGCTGGAAAGATGCGAATCTTGCACTTCTTGCTATTAAACACCAAATCCCACTGATGCCAGTGGATCTCACAAGAATCAAGTCACAGAGCCAGTGAGATGAGGGACCTCTGAGTTTGGAAAACATTTAAATATCTATTGTAGCAATGAGAAAAAGCAAACACCTGCAGTTCCGTCTCTGTTACACAGCACAACCCCACCGTGTTCCATGGAGCTAATTTGATTTTGTGTATGAAAAATCCAGAAGAAAAACATTTAGCCTTGTTCTCAAGGTCCCCTTAGTGTGATTTAGGACATGGACATCATACAGATTCATTGCTGGTTCCTAAGACAGAAACATCCGAATGGGAGGATCCAGCCTTTCTTGCCGTATCGGTCATGATGACATTCGAAAGACAATTTGCTCAACGCTCCTGTAAAAAGAACCAAAGATACCACCTGAAAACAGAGTGACATGCATTTCCTCATAGCTGCTTGTGTTTCAGTTAAGAAACATGATTTGTGTTCCAATACGTGTTGTCACTTGCTGTGTTTACATTATGTCAAAAATGATAAAGAAGCAGAATCAAAATGGTATTAATCCCGTGTAGTTAATACTTTAAATGCATGTTATTGTTTGAATGGTTTGAGCAACATAATACCTGAAAGAGTGCAAACAAGTGACACTGAGCATGGAAGCTCATGCTGTGGGTCTGGGCAGGAGGCTGCTTGTATCCTTCCTGTGACAAAGTGGGTCATATTTTTTGACAACATGTATTTTTGCTGGACACACCAGTTCATTGCACTGTGTGGGAAGGTGCTGGCTTTGATTGAAGCTTTGTTGGGAGGTTTCTCATCTTTCATGCAGTCAAAAGCCGATAGCAAATTAGGGCAACCATCTCAGATAATCAATAGCTCCATAGCCTAATTGGTAAGGGTACACAATAAGTTTCTTTGCTCTTCCTCAGCAGGACATCTGGAAGCTGTTACTCATTCTATAAGTAATTAAAGAGTAATTGGGCCAGAGAGACTGACGCCCTAACCTGCTGTAGTAAGATTAGGACATGCCACTTGCACCACAGCGGCCAGCTTCTGTACTTTCAGGGACATTTATACTGCCAGGTGGGCATCTAGAAGCCAGACCAACACAGGCATGATTTCACAGCTCAACTTAATAACACTGCCAGACCAGACTTCCACCTGCACCCTCTACTTCCAACATGCACTCAGAAATACCTCCAAATGGCCTGCCGAATCCAGAGTTCCCACGGAGATGGAGAAGTGCTTCATGAGCTGAGTTTGGGTGTCAGGTGTCTGGTGAATAATTTCTGACTAAGATACAGAAGGCTGCTGAAAACCGTGTCTCAAATTGGTCAGATGCAGGCAAGTCAGAGTGCCTTGTGCTGAACCCAGTGCACTTGTAGCAAAGACCGCTTCCAGCAAATCCAGCTGTGGATAAGAGCCAGGAGAGGCTGGTCAGTAAAGATACTTATCTACCTGCCATGAAGGAATTTTTATCCTCAAACCGGTGCTGACGCGCTGGGAAATCACCTCTAGCATAGCACTTTGCCAATGCACAGTTTAAGCTGAAAAGTCTCTGTGCAAAGCTACTGAGCCCTGCTGCAAAGTGTGCTGTGTGCAGCTGTGCTGCTGTCTGGCCCACCTTAGTCAGCTTTGGCATCCTTACATCTTAATCCCACGTATGGGGTTGCTAATTTATGGCAAAGTGGCCAAATGTAGTATTTGCTGCGTTAGTCCCGGATGTGCTAGCTATAGAAACAGGCACATCTCCGCCGCTCGACATCCGTGGCCTTGAAAAACCATAGGTGGTTTTGATGCATTCCCCTGTGAGTAAGATACGTGAAGCTCCATCTGTGATATTCCTGTGCACTTTGACTCTTGAACCTGCCATTAGTTGAAGAGCGTTAGCAAAACTTCTGTGAGCACAGCACAGGTAGTGGGGCTTCCCTGTCACGTAACTGCAGTGTTCAGCAACTCACCTTGGCAAATCACTATGATACCTGATTCAGTGAGGTATCTTCCAGATTACTCAAACCGTAGGAATGTATATATTAGAACATATTTTCACCTTCTTCATTTGGGGCGATGGTAGCATATGCTAATGAAGAAGGGTTGGAAATACCATCCTGGGGAATTGTCGCGTTAATTGCCTTCCCTCCAAAACCTTGGACCGCGACCCTAGTTTGCGGTGTCACCCCGTTCAGGCGGGGCTCTGCAGCAGGGCCCGGAGGCGCGGGGCGGGCGGCAATAGCCCGGGATGGCCCGGCCGGGGCCGCGCCGCCGGGATCACCGCCCATTCCCGCTCCGCGGGGGCGCTCACCGCCGCGGGGAGGAGCGGGCACCGGGACCGTATAAGGCCCGCCCGTCGCCCCGGCTCCGGCACTCGCGCTGCGGCTCCCGGCGCAGCCCGCCTCCGCCCCCCCCCCGGAGACACACGCGCGGAGACCTGCGCGCGGCGCAACGCACCGCAACGCACCGCAACGCTCTGCAACGCTCCGCGCCTGCCCCGGCGGGGCGCACAGCACCGCGGCACCCCCGCGGGGTCCCGTCCCCATCCCCTTCCTCCGTGCCGGCCCTCCTGGGGCAGCAGCTGCCCCTCTGATTTTGGGGCAAATCCTTGGCTCCGAGGTACCATGGCGCGCTTCACCGTCTGGGACTATGTGGTCTTTGCGGCCATGTTGCTGGTCTCGGCCGTCATCGGCGTCTACTACGCCTTCGCAGGAGGAGGACAGAAGACATCCAAGGACTTCCTCATGGCGGGCCGCAGCATGAGTGCCCTCCCTGTCGCAGTCTCCCTCACCGCCAGCTTCATGTCAGCTGTCACTGTGCTGGGCACCCCTGCCGAGATCTACCGCTATGGTGCCATGTTCTGCATCTTCGCCGTCACCTACGGCCTGGTGGTGCTGTGCAGTGCCGAGATCTTCCTGCCCGTCTTCTACAAGCTGGGTATTACTAGCACCTACGAGGTAAGGTGGAGTAGAGGGAGCCTTTCCACAGCCTTCAGGGAGCTGGGGGGCCTCTCATGCCTGCTTTCTACATGTCTCCCCTCAGTCTCTTCCCCCAAATCCCTCTGCAGTCTGTGCTGCCCCATATCTCCACACTCCCAAGGGCAGGCTGCAACCTGCTTTGTCCCCAAGCCTTCCCACACTGCCTCCGCAGGGAGGAGATGCTCAACCCTGCTGTCTTGGCTCAGGAGCTGTGCACCATGCCAGATCTGTTTCCTCACTTCAAATACTCAGTTCAGCAAGTGGATTAATCCTCGTGCAGTTTGGATGGTGACATGTGGTTGATGATGTGTAATCAATATATCAAAAGCAGAGTGCAAGAGCATTGAACATAGGAACCAGAGTTCCCAAATCATGCTCCCTCCAGATAGGTTTCTATGCTCAGGTGCTGCCACAAAAGTCCCCCTCTGGCAGACTTGTGTTGTTCCTAGAGATTTTGGGGAGACACCCTTTCCACCTGAGGCTGTTCACACCGGTGAATGTCTTCTCCATCATGCTTATACAGGGAGGTCAGCAATGCTCTGTGTCTGTGAGAGTTTTCTTACTTCCACCAAAATATGGCTGAACCGGTCTTCGGCTCAGTGTGTAAGTTAAAGCTATACCTAGCAGCGCAGAGACATCTGGGGTGGTGGGACACATCAGAGGCCGAGTCTGACAGTTTTGGGGTGAGGAAGCATCTGGTCAGGACTTTCTTCTGATTTAGAAGGTCTGTGCAACCTGTTTATCTTCCTGCATGGTGATAGTTCCTAGCTGCAGATTTGGAGGCAAATTGCTCTTTTTGCAGAGGACATTGGAAAAGTGGCATCAGTGCAGGTGAAATTCCTTGGCTAGCTATTTTGGTCTTTTGCATTTTATTACACTGAACAGGGGCGTTGCAGCGCTGGAGGCTGAAAACAAGGCTTCTGTTGGTAGATTTAGATAAGAATTCACCAACAGAAATCTCTGGTGGCTTCCAGTGTGTTTTAAACTACTAATCTTTGGACTGTCAGTTATGATGACACTTAAAATAGGGCTCTTTTAAATAAAGACTTATAATTATGACAGGAAACTCACTGATAATCTTGGGGTTAAATCAGAGTAATGCACCTATAAAAGATATATTTCTATTTGTGAACAGAGTTCAGAGATTAAACAACTTATTGTGTCTGTCCAGGCGTTCAGCACTGCTTCCTTGTGTGGACATGATCACAGATCACGTTTTAAATGCTGAAGTCATGAGTGAACACTTTGAGATAATTTACTGTTTGTCTCTGTCGATTGAACAGGTTGGCAGGCAAAGGAGATCCCTTTTGTACAACCACACACCCTAGAGGGTTGTTAGGACCGATGGTGGGAAGAAATCTGCCCTACAGTGTGACAAACTCATTCAGAGGCTGTGTTGTCCCAGGCTAGATAGAAAAGTGAGGGTTCCTGTTTTGCAAAAGGCTAGATTTCCACTTACCAGTAGAATATGGCAAGCTGCTTTGGGCAGTGCGGAAGGTGAGATTACCATGGGAGGAAGCCACTGACCATTGAAAACCTGCCCTCTCACGCAACAGTTCAGATGGACACACATAATGCCAGAGTTACCAAATCGACAAAGGCTTAGGAATAGCCGTAACGTTTTCTTTTTCTCTCTGATTTCACAATGCAAGTGGGTTCTGTTGTTTGCTGGTATGTCATTGTGAACTTTTAGGTTGCCCTGTGCGAGGTCAAGAGTTGGACTCGATGATCCTTGTGGGTCCCTTCCAACTCAGGATATTCAATGATTCTGTGATAATACGCGCTGGTCTTTGCCAGGTCACGGTGCACAGCTCCTTGTCTATCGAGTGCCTGGAGGCAGCTGGTTAGCACCAGTTTCCATTCCACACACTCCATCGTATACCGACTAGCTTATGTCTACTTCACTTGCTCATGTGTCATTACCCTGTGGTGAGGTCTGTAGAGAATATCAAATCAAGTTGAAAGAGATATCAATCAAGGTGACTCTAGGAGTTTTGGCCATTCATGAAAATGTAAAAATAACGCTATGCCCTTTCTGTATTGCTCATCACTTCACTCTAGTCCTATCAATAGTGCCAAGTTTTGATATAAACATTTGGTTTTTCTTCTCTTTTGCAGTATTTAGAGCTTCGATTTAATAAATACCTGCGCCTCTGTGGAACGGTCCTCTTCATTATACAAACGGCAAGTAAGCCTCAAAGCTGTTCTGTGGTCCTCATAGCCACCAGGATTCTTCAACATAGTGTAACTGGATGTTTTCTCTGAATGGTTGATGAAGTTACCATAGCGCGTGGGTGGCCAGGAGTGGGAGAAACAAAGCTCTTTCTGCTCCAAAGCAATGAGGTGGGGAGTGGATGCTGGGCTACCTGCCCCTTGGGTCTCTGCATACATTGTTGAGCACCCAGAGCAGTCACTTGGCATCAGCGCCATGCCAAGAGACAAGCGACCCTTCACTGCAGGGTAGCAGTGTGAAGAGCAGCCGTTCGCCTGCCTGCTTGAGAAACCCACAAGGGGTTCAAAATGTAAACATGCCCCAATTATCTACAGCGGCAGTTTTCATCTTCTGGTCCATGGATTCTGGGAGTCTGACTAATTCTCAAGGGTCTGTGAAAGGTGACAAAACAAGCTGTCAGGAGCTGTCATTTGCTGCACAAGGGTTTGTACCACCACTGGAAAAAACCTGGGTGTCTGCAAACTGAGAAGTAGCAAATTACTGCCTTGGGGAATGTTAAACTAAACCAGTCCCTGCAGTTACTGTTGGTGCAGTGTGCTGTATCCAGCCCATTCAGTGAGTCAGTATGAGACCACAGCTTTTAAATGCACAGCGAGTGTGTGCCAAATGCACCAGAAACAAAAATGTGTTCTTTTGGGGGAGTTCAAAGCAAGAATGAATATACAATCAGAAAGCTTTTCAAGTTACGTGCTTGCTTTTTGCTCTTTTTGTATTTTTAAGACACACCATGAGTTACAGGACTATCACACTTGCACCTGTAAGATGGTGGTCAATGCAGTGTTAATTACTTATTTGAAAAGTGCTGCTTAGCTGGCATTTATAGATACACAAGCCCATAGGACACTGTTTCACCAGCAAATACGAAGACATCACAGTTGCGTAAGTTGGAACAAGCCAAGCATAATCTTTGCTTGCAAAGATCAGAAAAATATTTCTATATGACTTAAATATGTGCCCAAGGAAATTAAGTAAAGACCTATAGGTGTCTTTCTGTGCCAAGCACTAACAACTTAGCTTAACCTGAATAATGAAAAGAATAGTGAGGAAAGGAAATCCCCCGAAGATTTTAATGGTGTAATTTTAACTGTTCTGTGAATATTGGCATGTGTTTAGAAGAAGAAAGAAAAAAAAAGGATATGTAGTAATACAACCTGAAAAAAAACTGAAGAAGTGGAAAGATTGTATCATCAGTCCTGTTTTAATTTACACAAAAATGTGATCATACTTGTGACAGATTTTAATTTCTGATGGTTCAAAGCTTCTGGCACTTGTTTGTTGTTGCATATGAGAAAGTCACTTTCTCATGCTGACTCCCTGAATGAGCAGGATTGGAGAGAGATGGATTTGATGGATGGACTATTAGATAGTTGGATTAGATAGGATGGCTCCATCCAAAGAGTTGCTGTCAATGACTCAATGTCCCAATGGAAACCAGTACGAAGGGGTGTCCCTCAAGGGTCTGTACTGAGACCAATACTATTTAATATCTTCATTAATGACACAGATAGTGGGATTGACTGCACCCTCAGCAAGTTTGTGGATGACACCAAGCTGAGTAGTGCAGTTGATGTGCTAGAGGGAAGGGATGCCATCCAGAGGGACATTGACAGGCTTGAGGAGTGGGCCCTTGTGAACCTCAGGAAGTTCAACAAGGCCAAGTGTAAGTTCCTGCACCTGGGTCAGGGTGATGCCCAATATCAGTACAGACTGTGGGATGAACTGATTGAGAGCAGCCCTGCAGAGAAGGACTTGGGGATACTGGTGGATGAAAAATTGGATATGAACCAGCAATGTGCACTTGCAGCCCCAAAACCCCATTGTATCTTGGGCTGCATAAAAAGAAGTGTGGCCAGCAGGTTGAGGGAGGTGATTTTTTCCCCTTCTACTCCACTCTTGCGAGACCCCACCTGGAGTATTGCATCTAGCTTGGGGGTGCCCTGTACGAGAAGGACATGGACCTGTTACCTGTGAGAGTGGATCCAGAGGAGGGCCATGAAAATGATCAGAAAGCTGGAACACCTCTCCCATGTAGAAAGGCTGAGAGAGTTGGGGTTGTTCAGCCTGGAGAAAAGAAGGCTGTGGGGAGACTTTATTGTGGCCTGTTGATAATTAAAGGGGGCTTATAAGAAAGATGGGGACAGACTTTTTACCAAGGCCTATAGTGACAGCACAAGGGGCAGCAATTTTAAAGTGAAAGAGGGTAGATTTAAATTGGATATAAGAAAGAATTTTTTTGTGATGAGAGTGGTGAAACATTGGGCCAGGTTGCCCAGAGAAGTTGTGGATGCCCCATCCCTGAAAGTGTTCAAAGTCAGGTTGGATGGGGCTTTGAGCAACCTGATCTAGTGGAAGATGTCCCTGCCCATGGCAGGGGGGGTTGGACTAGATGATCTTTAAAAGGTCCCTTCCCACCCAAACCATTCTATGATTCAGCAGCCCACGCTGACAGTCACTGCGTGGTCCACAAGTCAAGCATTGACAGGGCTTGACAAGTGTCAGTAGTTGTTGGCTGTGAAGTGATGCAACCGGTGGGGGGGCATTTGCCAGGGACTGGTCAGGACCAGCAACTTTCTTTGCATACAACCTGTATATGAAAACCTAGAGAGGACTTGTGGCATAGAGAGAAACAAACATGCTCACATGCATGCAGGGCGTAGTACACAGGTAAGAATAACTATTTCCTCAGTGGCCCCACCATCCTTTCTGGCATGTGCTTGTAGCAGATGCACATAAAAGGGCCAGGGCAATTTGGTCATGCTGGGTGCAGCAGCGCGTCCATACTCATTTCCTCCCACAGCTGGATTACCACTGCAGTTACTTCTTGGCTGTCTCCCCAACGTAGCCACTGGTCACGTGGCAGAGCTCAGCCACGGGGTCTGGATTTGACCTGCTCAAAAGCCACAGCGAGTAATCCAGCGGTTAGCCATCCTGCTCTGGTTTACCACCTGTGCCTAGGGCGGACTTCCCACTCGCGGGAAGGGCAAAGGCTTGCTGAATGCTGGATGACGTCTGATTCTGCTGCTTTTCCATGCCCAAGTCTCACCCCTGTAAATCAGGGAGTCAGAAGAGTTCAGTCGTGGAAAGTCGATGCAAGTCAGATCAGGACCTGACTGTGATTTAGATCCTCTGAATCAAGACCACTGACCTTCACAGAAGTCATCTCTACATTGCAAGCTGTATTCCCCTGAACCATGTCGCAGCTGAAGTTGTTCTAGTAGTAATAGGCAGTAGTAATAGTGATAAAAAAGCAAACAGGTTTTAAAAATATACACAAAGAAATTACGGAGGATATCAGTGTAAGAATCTCATTGTGCCCTCAAAAGTGGATGGAGTAGCTCCTTGATTTATCTGTATCTTTACTGTACTGGGTGAAAATACAAATCTGCTGATAATCATGCATGGCTTCATCTTATAGGAGTGTAATTCCTTATAATGCTATCCATAATGACTAACTAATGCTGTATTTTTTGTTCTTACTCACATGCATTATAGTTGCATATTGAGAGGCATATTGATCCCAAGACTGAGAAAATAAATTGCAATAGATTCCTTGGCAAACCATGTGTAAACCTCATCAACTTCCTTTTGCTCTTGTTTCTGCCATATGACTGCAGTTTTAAAGCAATAAAATAAGTTAATTATAAAAGCCAGGAGAAGCTGAAGAGGGATTTGGTATTCAAGAGTCCCTGGTATTTGTTTTAAGAACACTAGGCTGTGAGACTGCACTGCTGATTAGTCTCAGACATTCATCTTCTGACAATTGGAATTTCTCAACACTTACGAATTTAGGAAATATAGACTGCATAAATGCTTGAAAAGAAACCATCTCAGAAAGCTATCACCTTTCCAGGAGTTTACATTTATTTTGATCTTATATCTTTTTTCCCCTTCTAGATGTTATATACTGGTATTGTCATTTATGCTCCAGCTTTAGCACTAAATCAAGGTAAGATGAGTATACTGCAACTGTTCTTCTACTGTTATAATTTTTTCTGCACATATTACTGGTATGCTTTTTTTTGGTAATGCACACCTAAAGAGATAGCTGAAGGCTTGACTGTGAAGTCTTCTAAGATTTCTGTTGATCCTAGTGGGAACTCTGATAGAAGGCCTCCCATTTGTAATCCTAGTCCCTTAAGGGACCCGTAAGGAATTATAAAAGAGCCTTGAGGGGAAAATTTGCTCTCATTTACTCTACCTGTCATGTAATATCCTTAGGTCATGGCTACATTCAAAAAAGTTAAGAAGACTTAAGTAATTTTGAAGGCAACGCAGAGACTAAACACACATTTAATTCCCCTGGTTAAGTGCTCTTCTTCAAGAGGAGAGCGAGGCAAAAGTTCTGTAAGTATGGTTTTGGGCTGCCTGGAACTGTTTAACTCGGCCTATCATTTTGCCAGGAAAACCAAATCAACAGCAAGGGATCTTCAACTTAAGGTGTTTGTTGTGATATTTACAAAAAGAAATATTTCCATTCTCTACTTCAAAATGACTCTTTGCTTTGAAAATGAAGCACATTTATTTTTAAAGGGGGAAAAAAGCTTTTATGTGGTGCCAAATGAAACTTTTAATCTGACACAATTAATTCATCCGCTTGGCAAGAAAAAGCAATAACAAAATGCAAATAAAAAATTAATCATTTTGGCTAGAATGAAAATCACGATTGTTCTGTTTGCTGGGTTTTTTGGCTTGTTCATTGAACAAAAAGGAAGAAAAAACCCACCACTGTCTGCATTGGTCTCCTCTGGTGTATAAGTCCCACAGGTTTTATGTCCTTGATGTTTATATTTGCCCTGGAAATACACGCTAAACCAAGCTATGAGGTAGCTAGCTCCCAACTAGAAGCAATGATTTTCATTAGTTTTGTTGCAGTGTTTCTAATTAGCCTGAGCTGTCTGTCGAGGAGCCCCCAGTGCCCTGCCTGGCAGCACGTGAGCGTGCCAAGCTGGGGCAGTGACAGCTTGTATGCCAACCATAGCACAGCGTTGTCTAGCGTAGACATACTGTCATGTGTCCCTAAAAACCAGAAGAATAAAAGGAAGACTTTTAGTCTAACACAGTTCTTCCAGACCACGCTTGAACCACCTTGCCTGTGTGGAGCATCCCCATGCTGTTTACATGCTTAAATCCCTGCCTAAGGACTCTGTGGGCCTACCCAAGCACTTCAAAGGAAGGACATCTATTTTAAAACTTTGCTGAGTTGGGGCCTACAAACATATTGGATGTGTTGTTTGGCAGCATTCACATTAAAGACAAATAGCTTCTTAGGTCCTGAAACATATCTAACTTTTTAGCAGTTTCCAATGTCTGTAACAACTGTTTCATTTTTAGAACTGGTTAGGGCGAATCTCCTGGTTTAGACACACAAACATTAGACATTGCCATTTTTTATTACCTCCTACTTTTGCATTTAACTCATTTCTGTTTTTTTTCAACAACCAGTTTGGGGGTGAAAAATTGACCTTCAGTTTTTTGTCCCCAGTGCCTCATTCACACTGGTGCCATTTCCCTCTTTTTCAGTCACTGGCTTCGACTTGTGGGGTGCAGTGGTGGCGACTGGCGTGGTCTGCACTTTCTACTGCACCCTGGTATGTGGGCCCTTCGGCTGAGAAAAATCTCTGTTCCTTTCACCATTCACATCACAGATGGAATTTATTGGAAAGTAGCCTAATAACTGGGTTACCCCATGGGAGTACATTTCACAGTATAGCTGTAGCCTCAGGGCCATATTCACCCAGGGACGTCTCTGGATGCAAAGGTAGCCATGATGTGACTCAAACTTTTTCTGTTTTGATACATTCAAACTTCTGTTGTTGCTGAAAGAACAGCAAAAAGATAGATTTCCCTTCCTAAAAATCCTCCTGTGATTTTTCTTCTAATCTAGTAGGGTTTATCTGTGCAATTTGTCAAGCACCTGCTTACTGCAACTGTAATAGTCCTGTCTGTTACTGGATAGAGACACTGAACATAGCAAGTGCCACGTGAACAGATTGGTCTTTAGATTAGTGTTAATTGGCTAAGTGTCTAGAAATTATTAAATGGAACCTCAGTGACAAATTTATTTGTATGTGTTGGATTAAATCATGGGGTTTTTTATTCACATGAATGGTATGCCTTCTGCAGTTAGTGGTACTGTATATATGTAAGGTGAGCGCTGTCTGCCCATTTATCTTTTGATACAAACTTCTGAATCAGGTTATGTGATGAAGGAAATACTGGATTAAACTATTTGTATGGCCAAAGTAAATTCTAGTGCACTTCAAAAAAGGGCCAGGGTGTCCTGAATAGGTTCCAGAATGCAATTCCTAAACACTCTGGTACAGAATTATTTCTATTAAAGAAGATGATGAAATTAATCTATTATGCATAATACGGATAGTAACGTTTCTCTTAGTTGAATGTGAGTGCAAAGCAAGAGTGCTGCTGCCCTGCTGTACCTGATATGTGCTGTTCCTCATACAGGGTGGTCTGAAGGCAGTGGTGTGGACAGACGTTTTCCAGGTTGGAATCATGGTCGCTGGATTTTCGGCTGTGATTATACGAGCTGTGGTGGTTCAGGAGGGAATTGGACGCATCGTAAATGATTCCTACTATGGAGGAAGATTAAACTTCTGGGAGTGAGTTTGTACTTGCAGATGATGTGCCTCTTTATTCCTACAAATAGAGCCAATGTGACTAACTGTGAAATTACATTGCCACTGAAGGAGGAGGAGGGTAGGAGTTGTGACCCAATTTTTATATATTTTTAAACAAGCTTACCTAGTTTGAGGGATTTTTTTTTAGGTTTTACACCATGCAAAATCCTGTAAAGAGCAAAACCTTTTCACTTTGTCAAGTAGGTGTTTTAAGGATACATTTCGGATTCCACTGAGAGTGAATGGTGAATAGGAGAGGACAATTGTATTTATACTTATAATTTGCAAACAGCTGATTTGGCATTTCAGCTGCTGAACCAAAACAACTGGGAAAATAATAGTTTTTGCCTAGTCTGATAAAGGGAAATGTTTTTCTTTTCCCTGAAAGAAAAATTAAAAGTTGTTTTAATAGTATTTTACCCTCCATTATTGTAACTAACCATAGCCTAAAAATATAATTTTACATTCATTCTGACAGTGTTGAATAAAAAAACACTTTAAGTTAAAAAAAGAAGTTATTGTACTTTTGATGAGAAACTTCACCCAGGGCTATTAGTGAAAGGTTATTGCGACAAGTATTACCTTTTGTGCTTTTGTGTATCAGTTCACAATACTCATCAGGTTGTCCTGTAAAATTCTTCACCAAGTTCTTCAGTAAATAGTTCATCTGTGAGTACTTTTTTTTTTCTTCTCGTGAACAGTCGTTTTTTCGATCTGTTTGGCTGATTTGCAGTGGTTGTACTGCATTGCTTCTTCCCCAGTCATAGAGTTCTCAGATGGGAAAAGGAAAGGAATAAAGGCATGTAATAGGTGAAATAATATTACATTGTTCATGAAGATAAGCATAATTTATTGCTACATTAAAGTGTGATTTAAAAAAATATATATTTATGGCCATTCAAAATCTGTTATTCACTTAGAGCTAAACCAGCAAAATGTTTCACAGAGGCTCTGTCCGCAAAGGCTGGGTATGCAAACATACCTTTATATTGGTGTCAGATTCATGTCCCTCTGGATAAGCAGGCATATTGGACTTTTCACTGTTCATCACAACAGTCACAGGCATCATACAGCTTTATGCAAGATTGTAGTTTATAGGCAAATAAATGAGTTAAACTTCACCTTTGGACAGATCAGAGTGTTCGCTAGATCAGGATTTCAGCTCTGAGTTTTAAATTTGTTTTCTGTGAGTTCAGGTTTCACATATCTGAATGTTCAAAATGTGGCCAAATTAAGAGAGTTTGTATTAGAACAAGTACGAGGCAATTTTTTCTCCTAGCCATTAAGATCTTCTCATAATGAGAAGATTTTCATATTCTGAATTTGTTTTCTCTTTTCCCTCTCATTGTAGCTTTAATCCCGATCCTTTGCAAAGGCACACCTTCTGGACGATTGTTATAGGTGGGACCTTCACATGGACTGGCATATATGGGGTCAACCAGTCTCAAGTACAGAGATACATTGCATGCAAAAGCAGGTTCCACGCAAAATTGTAAGTCTGCCTACAGTAACTCTTAATGTCTGACTTTAGCAGAGAACGTTCTTTATAAGTGGGATTTTTTTAAAAGGAATGTTTTCTGTTTATATAAAACCTGTTTGTAAAGGGTAACAACTTTTGCTTTCCGTTTTGTGGACCAGGTAGAAGAGAAATCGACACAATAAGTACTGGTATTTGAATTACATATAATTGCTATAACATTGAACTTTGTGCCAGAATGTTTCACTGTGTCAGTATTCTTGCTGCATTAAGTTATATGCAACCTAAAGGCCAAATAATATAGTACTTACGCTGAAGCCACATCAAGACAGCATGTTGAATTGCTACTCTACTAAACCTAAACCATTGTGTGGGAATTTTGCATAAGTAAAGACTAAAAGATTTTTTCCATAGTAATGAGTATATGCATGAGAAAATGCAGAAGTGTTTTATTCAGTGATAAAATTGAGGAATCATATATTTTGTTTTCATAATAATGACTTTTTCTTCAGGAATTGACTATGGAAACTGGCAGAGAGTTCTGTTTTCCTTAAGTTTAAACATTTCTTATCAGCCTTTACTATAGAACAGAGTATATTTACTAACTCTATTGTCTTAGCTTTATCTTTAGTATCATTCCGGTAGTTCATAACTCAGGATTTAAGAATTATTAACGAGCTCGTGAAGTCTATTTATAGGAGAAGTATATAAATGCATATCATAACTATAGTCCCTATAAGTTCTATAATACAGTGACATACAGAGAAGGAGTTTTATGAAGGCTTTCACTTCGTAAAGTCAGCAGAATACCCACAAAATCATGCGCAGTTTAGAACTGAAATATTTTGGTTATGGCAATAATGAAAAATCTACTTTTCAGTCATTTACGCTGCAGGCAGGAATGACCTGATGCTCATCATCAGCCACGTTTCCAGTGTACAGTGCCACATCTCCAACACACCATGTGGCTTCTCCACAGTCTCTGGTGCGTAGCTGGGTTCCAGGTTCTCAGCGCTACAGAGGCAGGAGGTGCATCCCACATCTGTAATGCTGCCTGGCATGATTGCATATAGGAAACCAGCTGCATACGTTGTGCCAGATTTGTGTGCCGTTGAGACTGTTCTTCCTGAGCACCTGCTCCACTTAGAGCTGTGCTCCTCTCTTGCACCCTCCCTACCCTCTTTGTAAGGAGGGACACCTTCAGGGCGTCCCAGAAGCAGAGTGTGGCCAAGGGGAATCTGGCACTGTGGCAGCTTCTGGGCAGATATTCTGAGCTATTGCAGCAGCTTTGACCAGGGCTGGAGGCTATCTGGTTCTGGAGGGGTTTGGATGGGATTTATAGCTCACACCATATTAGTGGTGGCACAGCCTTAATCAGTGGACTCCTCTCCTGCTGGCGTGGGTGGTTGGACTCCATGGCATCTTGCTTGTGCCTCACTTGTGCAGGGAATTTCCCCTGAGTGGAGAAATCATTTTGTATAATGGTTGCAGCTTGTCAGAACTACAAACACTGCCATTCTGTGGTGACTATCTAGTTCATTTGCAAATGTAATTAGACACATCTGGCAAGTCACATTGGTGGCCTGCACCTCTTGTTGCCATTTAACCTGTACATAGAAATGCAAAATGTCGTCAGGTCAAAGTAATAGGGCTTTGTACCCCTGTGGCATTTACTGTAAGGCTTTATAAGAGACAGCACAATAATAAATCAGAGCTGAGAAAATAATTCTTTCACAGATCCCAACTTGCAGTTTTTGGGAAAAAACTTTAACAGTGGTGCAAGTGGTTCTTTAACAGTGGTGCAAGAATAGGAATTTTCTCAGGCTTTGGGAAAGGATTTCACCCCATTTAAGAAACACACCAGTAGGTAGGAGCACATGGTGTCATCCTCAAACAGTAACTAGGCAAATTGAACATAATGCTCATATATGAACGATAACAGGCACTCAGAGCAGGAGAGCTACATTTTCAGAAAAATATAGGCTACTAACACATTTTTCTCTACTTTCCTTTCAAGGTCATCACCTGGCATATTTCAGTGCTAAAATCTTAGAGCCAGCCTGAAACAAACAACCGAAAATAAGCCTTGTGCAGTCACAGTGCCTACTTCACTCAAACTCCACCCCACGTTACTCACCAAGGAACACCTCCCTCCAATAGGGCTACCATTATAGTGCTCCAGTGCTTAGTCATAGGGTGTACCATGAGCTGGGATGTAAATCAGAAGAAAAAAAACAGCTTTCTTTTCGCTGTCAAACACTGACACAGTTTAAAAACAAGAATTGCCGGATTCAGACAAACAGTTTCTTTTGCTTCCCTGTGTTTCTCTTGACTTTCTGATCGTTACTACAGGCTATAGGCTAATACTGCTATTACCTCTGTTCAAAAGATTTGGATTGATTTACCTCATTGGTTGAATTTTGTGCTAAATCAGCTTATATCAAAGTAGATTATCCTAATGCAGGAACAGCTTTAGCTAAATGGATGCAAGACATCCAACCAATATGTGAGCATCTATAAGAAGAGGACTACTTCATTTTTACTAAATTAGTCTAGAGAGAAATTTAAAGTGCTGCTGGTTCTGTGTTTAGACCGCCCCTAATTGCAAATACAAAGCATAAATGCAGAGTTTCCCCTACTAAGTGTAAATAAGCTTTTATTTATGTAGGTCTTTTTAAGAGTTTACATTGTGCTTGCCAGTAATTTTTCTATGGTATAAAACTGATGATAGTTCAACTAGTTAATCTGTGTTATGCCTTTCTGAAAATGTCCATTTCAATGCCTAACAAGGCCCATAAAGTTAGGTTTACTTCTTCATTCATCCTGATGGTCCTCTAGAGCAGTCCAAAGGCTGGTGCCTCTTACCTTCTTGGGAACTGAAAGCACTAAAAGGCCTCCTGAAGCGTTGCAAGCATGGATATATTTGCACAGAAACCAAAGATCCTCCCAGCAGAGGTCTTAGCAGTTGGTACAGGTCCAGGGTATGTGATCCGTGAGGCAGTTAAATCACTATTGGCGGATGGTGCACAGGTAACTGAGAGGCAACTGCTAGAAAGGAATGCTGTTTTTCAAGGCCAAGCTCCAGGTGGGTGTTTTTGCTTGAACTGACCACCCTAGGTGAGAAGAACTTTGTGACCCAGGAGTCATCAGGAGCTGAGAAACATTTAAGATCGGATAGTTGGAAGGGAAAAGCGCTCACTGGGCGAGGAGAACAATTTGTTTTTCACTGCCAATAGAGCCTGCCCGTTGTGTGTGGCAAAAGTAGCATTAATGCCAGATGAAAACGCATTTCTGCTCTCAGTGTTAGCTGAAGCTCCTGTCAGGATGTGGGGAGGCAATGGGATTACTGGACCATACCAGGCTCCAAGTTGTTTAGTTACTAAAAGGGAAGTCCTGGGGTCGGTGGCAACCCTCTGCTCTCTGGAAGTGGCAGCTGTAGGCGGCTACAGACCAGGTCCCAGTGCCTCTTTGCTGCCTCCCATGGAGACTGTCCCAGGAGGAAATGGGGGATTTGTTGCTTTACAAGGGCAACTCCAGCATTGTGTAAATGTGGCACTGCAGCTCCAGAGGCAAAGGAGTGCTGGTGCTGACTAAAAGGTACCCCATACTTTGATCTGGGGCACCCCGCCTTACAAATCTGTCCGGGGTTTGTCTTTACCAAGGGGTGTGGCAAGGGGGGGAAGAGCGTCTTCTTGCCAGCTGCCTGCAATGTAAAACTCATGCACATGATGAAACGTGGGGATTGCCATATCTTTCCCATCATGTCCCAAGCAGACTTTGTCAGGGGACAGGCATTCAGACCGTACCACCAAAACCAGAAGTGTAATTCATATATTTAAAAATGTGATCTCACACCAGGTGACATGCTGGGAGCCATATCGTGACTCCCTTTCCGGTGGGCAGCTGCCGACCAGGAGGTCTCCTCAGTGCTGCCATGGGTGCTTGCTTGCTTGGCCCCAACGGGGTCTCATGGGATGTCTAGCTCTAACATGGTGTTCCTGCACATGTTGGTGCAGGTCCCTCTACATCAACCTGGTGGGCCTCTGGGCAATACTGGCCTGTGCGGTGCTGTGCGGCCTGGCCCTCTACTCCATCTACAAGGACTGCGACCCGTGGACGGCAAAGCAGGTGTCGGCACTCGACCAGGTAGGGCCCCGCGTTTCAGGGGAAGGTGGTGAGGGGGCATCCTTCCTCTGCAGCCATGATAACCAGATGGGGGGGGGTTCAAGAGCCAGGGGGTTGGGAACAATGACATACCCGAGTCCCATATCAGGTGAGTCTGTAACACTGAGGGATTAAGCTAAGACCATGGCAGGAGGGAATACCCTGGAGAAAGCAGCAGACCTGTCCTTGCACTGTTTAGTCCCAGCATCCCCCAGCTGTCCCGGAGCTGCAGGTCTCTCAGCGCCAGGTAAGGAGGGTGGCAGGGAGAGCAGCGACGTGGAGAGTGCTCAGTCCACCCACCTCTGCAGGTATTTGGGGTTTTCACCCAAGATGGGCCCGGGAGTGCCAGCATTGCATGAAACTGCTTCAGAGAAGCGAGGGGAGGAGGCTGCCACCAGGGACAGCTGAAACGAGTGGTGCCTGTGTGAGTGACTGCAGGCCCTTGCGAGCTGCTTTTTATCAACCAACCTAAACCACTCTATGCCAAGGGAGGTGAAAGCCTTTTCAGACTCGAAACACAATCGTGCCCAAAGCATATGATGAGAAGAAGGCTACCAGCAGGCAATTCTTCACTAGCGATGGTGAATCCTTCCCTCTTTCAGAGGAGAGCTGGGCAATCATACCGCATCATACCATGCTGCGGAGAAACCACCTTGTAACCGATGGGTGGCCTCTCCCTAAATAGGTCCAGAGCAGGAGATTTACCTGAGGAACAAGAGCTCTGGGAGCCCATAGACCGACCAGAGTTAGGGCCCAAAGAAATCATACAAGTCTTTTTTTTGTATGCTTATGCCTGGGATAATTGTAGGCTCTGGATAACTCCCCACGGACAATAGCTGGAAAGCCAGGAGAAGAGCACAGACAACAGAGTACCTGAGGCAGGACCACCTGGTCTTTAAGGGTAGAATAAGTTGAGATATGGAAAACCAAGGTGGAAACCCGAAGAAAGTTAAGTCATTCCTGCCAGGTGGAAACTAGAAGCAAGATACTAAAAAGACCAACTTGTCCATGGAAAAACTGTGGTTCACAGGAAGAAAAGCTTGAAATGCATACCTCTTTCCAGCACTCGGATCTTGAAAGGTCAACAAATGGCACATGGTTTCCATATGGAAATTGTTCTCAGGTACCCTGAGGTTTGTTGGACTGTATCTAAAAATCTTTTTGTGGAGTCAACAGCAGACATAAGCATCTACTGTGGCACCCAAGTCCAACAGTGATGTACAATACAGACTACCTGCTGCCCAGCACTAGTTTTCTATACCATCGTCACTGGAAAGCAAGCCTGACAGCATGGCTGTAGGCTCACCTCAGTTGGGTGGTCTAAACAGACTTTGCTGTATCTCAAGTGGATGTTTTAGGATTGGTTTTCTCTGTAAAAAACCAATAAATAGTGCAAGATGGAACATTCAAAATTAGAACAGCTGGGCAGAATGCCAGTGAGAAGGCTACAACAAAAATAATACAGTGAAAAAAAGAAAAGTTAGGGCAAGACAGTAATATTTCTTACTCTCTGAATTTTTCAGCTAATGCCATACCTAGTGCTGGATATTCTCCACGATTTTCCAGGGGTGCCAGGGCTTTTTGTGGCTAGTGCCTACAGTGGAACATTAAGGTAATTTAATAATTTGGAACCTAGTGTCTTTTTTCTTTTTTTGTTAGAGAAAAAGTTGCATTTATACTAAAACTTCTGCATTTCATTTCTTTGCTAATTTTTGGTCTTTAAAAAAAGCACTATAAGCTCTTTGATGATGATGCTTAAAAATCCATAGTTTCCAAAAGTGGCGATCTGAGGTCCTAAGACTCAAAGCTGTTTGGAGTTCCCTACTAACAGTGTGAGGAAATAGCTAGCCACACATGATGTATGGCACTAACAAATCATCCTCTCTGTACTTTTAAAGCCCCTCTGCTATAGGAATTTTAAAATATTATAAATGGGTGGTTACATAAAATAGCTACAGTTTGGGGGAATTTCCTACTGCTCATCTTTAATTTTCCAGTTTCAAACCTGCATAACCTTAAAGCCATCTCCCTTTCCTCATCCCTGATCTTTAGAGTCTTATTTACAAAAGAGTTTCTGGACTTCCAACTGTCTTGAATGAACCCCATGAAAACAACAATCACTATATGTTTTTACTGAAGGAGACAAAACAATCCCCTTCTGTCCCATAGTGGGGCGTGTTTTGTTCAGCTTTCCCAAGGAGCATCTTTTAGGAAACATTGCCTCTCTCGAGGAAGGCTCTGAACAATAGTAAGCAGATAAAAATAAGGAAACTTAAGAATGTGTCACCAGAATAATTTTTTCGTTCTGAGTACTTGTAACTATATAAATAGAAGGAACAGCCAGGATATTTGTTTTTCACACACTGAGGAAAAGCGAGTGGCTTGTGAGACCAAGGTACACGTAGACACAAGATCACCTGACTGGCTTTGTGCCTTCTTAGGAGTGCTGGTTTCTCTGACCCCATAGGGAGCCTGGAGTAGTTCAATTTGGACTAGATGCCTAATTTTTAGATGAGTATAATTAGATTATCTGAATCGTCGTCTGAGAGTGCATTCAAAGTAATCAGTGACCTGCGTGTAGGAATTTTACCTACTCAGATATATACTGTGTAGATCATTTGTGAAGGTATCACGTATACCAGTAGTGTTTACAGCTTAGCTACATGTAATAGGTATTTTCACTGACTTCTCCAGGCCCATCTTTTCATCAAGATTTGCCTTATCTTGACTAAGAGCAATTATTTTAAGCAATTTTTGTAAGTTATTAACTGCATCACCTGGAATAATAAGTTATTTCAACCAATACAGCAGTTGCATTAGTTTTCTGACACTGTTCTAGACAGTGGCAGTTTCTCTCTGCCAGTAACCTATCTGTTACCTATGATTTCAGCTTCTAGATAAAAAAATTGTATAAATCTTGCCTTCTGTAGTACAGTGTCCTCCAGCATCAATGCTCTCGCTGCCGTGACTGTCGAAGACCTCATTAGGCCGTACTTCAGATCCCTCTCTGAAAAGAAGTTGTCATGGATTTCCATGGGGATGAGTATGTCTGGAAAATATCTTTTCCACTTTTGCTTTACAAAGTGAGGGCTTGATTCAGATCCCGCTTATGGCAGTATAAGTCAGGAGTAAGTGCATTCACACCAATAGGACTACATTGGTGCAATACTTGGGGGAGATGGGATCAGCTGCATAGGTTTTACACAGGTTGGGGACAAGCTATTTCAAGTGAGCATAAAGAAAAAAGCCATCTTGTTTGATCTTTAAGGAGGAAAGATGCACTGCATCTGTATTCAACATTGATTCGCAATACTACAAAGCCAAATGTCTCAGACTGAAACAGCTGTTATTTTTTTTCATCTGTCAAAAATGAGAAGCATAGGAAACAATTTTGTAACAAACCTTTCAAACTGAGTGATACGCGAGCAATAGCATTGTGTTCCAATAACATTCCAGAGAACGAGAAACTTCATGTCTTCTCCGATATACCTTCAGACCCTCAGTCTGTTTAGCTCCTCTGTTTAATGTAGCTCAAAGAAGAGGGACAGAACTAGGCTGAGCAGATGGTTTAAATCTCTGAAGTGCAATTGCCATCTCTGCTAGTTGTACTGTCTGTGACCAGCTGCAGGTGTAGCCCTAGACAGTGTTTGTAGTAAGTGTGGAAAAACCACAGTCCCAACATGGTGTCATAGCCCATACCAGTGAGCGCAGCAGACTGGTGGCAGGTGACAAATATTAAATATTTTCACCTGAGAGTAGTTTCTTAAACATTACTGCAAACAAGGTTTATGCCAAAATTGTTGGTCTTATCATGAGTTGCCTGACATACCACATTAAACAGTGGGATTAACCTATTGCTTGTGCACTGAAACTCAACAGGGATGGAGGTGAAAAAACCAAATAAGCCAGTGTTATGGGTCCTGGGAAGAGACACTGTGTCCTGGTGACCTGGGATGTTCTTTGTCACAGCACCAGCTCCCAGTAATCTGCCAGCATTTACTTCCTTGCACCAAAGACTTTAGACTGAGAAGCAAAAATCATTCCTTTAAAATAAGGACTATGACACAGGAGATTAGCTGAGAAATACCAACAATACATGTGGTATTGACACTATGGCTAATCCATATGGCTGCCATTTATTAACTAATCTTTAGTAATATACAGGAAGAGGACTTTGTCAAGTTTGCATGATCTCCTCTTAATGTAAACAGAAACCTGACTTTTTGGCCAATTCAGGCTCTCTTAGAAAAAACCCAGATGCTAGCAAGTTTGTTTTGGAGATGTCAGTGGCTATGCTGGGTTAGACGGAAACATTTCCATTAGTGATTTTCAAACTTTGGCAGATTTACACATCATTTTGCCTTTCCTATACAGGCCTGTTTTATGGCGGAGTCTGCATCGCTATGGCTGCACTGGCATCTCTCCTGGGAGCCTTGTTGCAGGTAGGTGTCAGACTGCTTTTTCATGCCCATGTTGAATGACCAGAATGAATTATGTAAGAAAATAATTGCTGGATACCATTATGAGATTAGTTTTTATTCTTTGTTGGGTACTGGCCTCAAACAGCCCATGGTTCAGCCTCTGCTCTAAGCACCCATGTAACTATACCAAGTCCTGCCAGCTGAATACACACCAGTTAAAAACCTCCTGATTTCCTTCCTTCTCAACATCTTCCCTTCTTGTCATGTTGGATGCTTTAACTTTATTGCACAGCACCTGATAGCAGACTCTTCCTTCCTCAGGCAGCACTCAGCATTTTTGGCATGATTGGTGGCCCCCTTTTAGGACTGTTTGCCTTGGGAATCCTCTGCTCCTTTGCAAATGGAATTGTAAGTAGAAATCTAAAGCCCTGGTCATCCAAAATTAACTGATAATTTTGGACATGTCCTTCCCTCTCCGCGCCCTCCGCCAGTAATTTTGTGTTGGGCAGCAAGGGAGAAGTCTTTGATACATTCCACGAGGATGTTTCCCCTTGCTCCCTTTCCTCGTTATCCCAAGGAAGCGATGAACAGAGCTGTATAGAAACTTGAATTTCCATCCCATGAAGAGATTTACATGACCAGAGGCGGGGGGAAAATCCAAATAAAAATGAAACTTTGGCAAGGATTTCTGGAAAACACAGTTTTAGAAGCAGGGAACAGTGTGTCTTGAGATGTAGCTGAACAACCACTAAAGTCAGAGGATGCTGGCCTGTCTGAGCAAAAGGGGGTCAGGCTGGGAAAATGGGGCCCAAGCACTTACAGACTGAATTAGTGTGTTCTCAGAGTGCTTCAGTATCGTGAAATTATCATTTCCAGAGGAAAAAGCTATTCCATCGAAAAATGGATTTGACGAACTTTGGAATATGGTCCATGGGTTAGTCTGACAGGATTGCTGTTTAGTAAGGTTCACTAATCACTAATTTTTACCTCTTTGCAGTTGCAAATTTTATGTATATACTTTAAAAAAACCAAAACAAAACCAAAAACCAAACCACAAGCTGTCAGCCAAAAAAACCCCACCCTGAAGTAGGAGAGACATACAAAAACAGATCACGTGAGAAAGGAAAACCAGCTTCTGTATTTGTTCAAATAAAGCAGTGTTTTCCCCATATACCATACAACCCAAAGCTATCCTTTGATTGTAAAGGTGTAGTGGCAAAATAAAAAGAGGTGTGCTCAGGAGCTGTGAGTAAACACTGTATTTCCCAAAAGGGGAATGAAGTAAACTCCCCAGCTCTCCCCAACTGTATGTTTATTTTTGCTATGGAGTCTACAGTTTAGATTATCTTGACTGTTTTTTACTCATTTAGGTGTTGTTTTTTTCAAATATCCTTTTGCTTTTCATGTAAATCCAAGTTTCATTTTCTGTTTTGCAGGGTGCATTTGTGGGTCTTGTCAGTGGCTTTGTTATTTCACTTTGGGTTGGAATTGGATCTCAGATTTATCCTGCACTCCCAGAGAGGACCAAGCCACTGTATCTCTCAACTGCAGGCTGTAATATATCCTCAGGAAATTTGACATCAACAGAAAATCCATTAACAACAGTCTTCAACACACCAACTGCAGAAAGGTATACAAGTTCATCATGTGCAATCAACAAAGCATGTATTTGTTTTAAACCAACATGAACATCTGTCTAGCATTTGGGTTACTATAACTATCCATCCCTGGTTTACCTACCAGGCTGTTTAAGATGAAGCAGTTTTGTCCGATTTTTTTTTTTTTCTTGTCAGAGTGAAGTTTGTCTGAGTTATCCCAGAACAGAAGTCAAAGTGAATCTTCCTATTGATCTGAAAAGCTTCAGTTCAATATTTGAGTCTAAAGGCTTGGATATGCCTTACCAGGAACCATGGTGTTAAAGACAGCATAACATTTATAGTTATTGGATTAACTTCCATAGTCTGTCACATGAATTAAAGTAGTGGGCAGTTAAAGGGCAATTTGCCAGTTTAACAGCTCCACCTACAACAGCTTGTCTGTGAAGAAATAGTTCTGTTCAGGAAATTCAGAAGAGGGCATAATCTATGTAATGGGCAAAATATAAGGGATTTTCTCCCTTCTGCAATTACCGTATGTCTTACTTTGGACAATCACAATTAAGTGTAACAGTTAAGAGAGACAACATAGGGAACAGAAGCTGAACAAACATGTTTCTAGGGATTCCCAGTCTTTACACCTTAGAGCATTGTACAATCAGCAACAGGTACCCTGGTATACTCATGGGTGCCCAACATCGAGTTTCATATACTACACCTCTCACACGAGGCCTCCAGCATTGCTCATGGTTGCAGGGAAGCAACTGTTGGAACAGAGCACATTGTCAGGGAGAACAAAATAACCTGAGGTGCGACAGTTGCCCTGTTGTTTCTGGCTGTTTAGAGCTGCACATGGCTGATTGCCTACTTTTTTTTTTTCTGGTGTCCCCTTCTTTAAATAACGTCCTCCCTTCTAAAGAAGTTGTCCCTTTGTCTGGATAGCTGGAGTGCTCAGCTCTGCACTAGATGCCTACCAGAGACAGGACTGTCCTGTTTTACGTGCTTTGTCCCATGTGTTGCCTCACTGCACTGACCAGTCTCCTCCCCTGTGAAGGAACCTGTCCTGCCAATTTTAGCAGATTTTCATTGCACATTTTATTGTATGGAGGTAGTTCAAGAGTACCAGGTCGCTGGGTTCAGAAGTAATTCTATTTACATGCTGCCTGGAAACAGACAATATTTTCAAGCTGCTTGGAATAGGAAAGCAGAGATTAACACTTTTTCTGCTCTTTTTCAGGCCTGCCCTGGCAGACAACTGGTATTCCTTGTCTTATCTCTACTTCAGCACACTTGGGACACTTATCACAGTAGCTGTGGGAATAATTATCAGCCTCCTAACAGGTACTAGTTCCAGAGCTGTGATTTAATGTGTCTTATATCTCTTTCAAACTAAGATGACCAGAGAGCTCTCATTGCTACAGGAAGTGTCGGTGACCCTATTGCATATGTTGTATAAAGGATACCATCCTAACTCTCATTTCTTCCCCTCAGCCTTTCTGCATCCCACTCCTGGTCTCTGCTCACAGCAAAAGTTACTTCAAATTTCTAAGGAGAAAGAAGTTTCAGCAGTTTTTTAACCTGAGGGGTAAAAAAAGATAAAAGTCATCTGTCTTTCCTGATGCCAGCAGGGACTGGAGGTTTAAGGGTTGTCCCTGAACATGGCAACAACTCCACACAAGGAGATACACCCATGCTTCTAGAGGACAAAAGCAGTTTTACTTTGAGTGAGTTCAGAGCACTCAAGGGTTATTGTCTGCACCTGTACAGTGCATGCCGTTCATCACATTACCCAAGCACGTATCTAAGAGCTGCAGACCCTCAGCATGGCTGTGTTAGCTTTTTTCTCACTTTCCCTGTAGTATTTGTGCAAGGGGCAAAAAGCAGCACCCCGCAGGTAAGAGCAGGGACTTCAATTCCAGCCCATGGCCTCACTACTTTTGCATCTAGGTGAGATGCAAAGTGCACCTGCCATCCACCTCATGCATGGCAGAAATAGCACGAAAGCAGCTGCTCTCTCAGCTTTCCCCAGTATGCCCAGCCAGATTCCTATGACAGCCCTCATCTTTGATGCTGCTAGATTTCAGACCTATTAGTCTGACCTACTTCAGGACTATGAAACTCCAAACCCAGCAGACAAGCTCACTTCCATTAGCTTCCCTGTGCCCTGCAACTAATAAGCACAAGTTACACTTGTTTCTAGAGGATTTCCTCCCCACTTTCTTCCCATCACAAGCTCTTCCTGTTGCTATAGTGATGCTTGTAGACAAATTTTGCCCCTTACCAGGTTGGGATCAGGTCACCCACAGGCCATGAAACAAAGCATGAAAACTGGGCAGCTCAGTAAATCCAAATGAGAAATCCTCATCCCAAAAAAAAACCAAAACCAAAAAAAACCAAAAACAAAACAAAAAACAAAACAAAACAAAAACCAAAAAACAAAACAAAACAAAAAAAAACAACAAAAAACAAACAAACAAACAAAAAAAAAAAACCAAACCCCCAAAAAAAACCAGCAACACAAAAGAACTGACCCAACCACACTCTCACCCTGCCTTTTGCAGGGCAAGATCCCATTTAAGCCTCAGGTGGCAATCAGAGCTAATTCACAGCACCTGCATCTCCTTTCTTTCCCACACACATTCCCACACAAGAATAGTTAATCTTCCATGCCTTAAAAATGCCCAGACATCCCATTAACCCTCATCCCCCCCACCTTGGGGCTGCCCTTCAATAACTCACTGTAAAAATTGCTGGCAACTCTGGAGACTTGCTGACAGGGAGCTGCGGACTGAGGCTCAGGCTCCAGGGCAGCACTTGGTACCACAGCTCCTGGACTGGCAGGGTGGTCCCAGATATCACTGTACAGGATTCATCCTTTTCTGATTATTGTCTCAGTGTTTTTTACACAATAAGAAATCTGAGGAGGATCTAGGAAACTCTGGGAAATGGCTAAGGCATTTCAAGTAGACCTTGAGGATCATTTTATATTTTGAAAGGTGCAGGATATACATAATTGTAAAGAAATGATATAAAGGCCTGTGCTTGCTTGATGACCTCTGCTGCATGACTCTCCTGCTCACCTGGCGTGGTGCCCATAGCTGGGCTCTGACATATCATTTGCATGTGGAAACCTATCTGACTGAAACCCACCTATTTTGCAGGAGGACTAAAGCAGAACACAGATCGTAAATTCCTGATGACCAAGGAAGATTTCCTGTCCAACTTCTCATGGTCTAAATCTGAGACAGTAAGTGTAATTATGCATCTCTGATTTAAATCAATCTTTCCTCCTGGGGACAAAGGCAAACAGTCCCTGGCTTATTTTTTCCTACCAGGATGAATAGCACCTGATGCTGCCTGATATGACTGTCTGCTTTAAGGCAGTAGCAGAGCACAAGGCGGGTAGGAGTAAAGCAGCTGGCATAGGCAGGGAAGCTATGTGTGGCTACAGCTTGACTTCAGTGAAAAACAGAGCAGCAGCTGAGACAAGGGACAGTTGTTCTCCAGGTTTCTGCCAAAATACTCCCTCACTAGTCTCTTGGAAGCTGGCCCAAGGCACGCTTTGGACTCAGCAAAGCTTCCTTTGTTTGTAAACATGTGTTCTCTAAAGTCTGGGGTTTTTTGCAACTTCAGCTACTGTTTGAGAGAAAACATTTCTTGTCAGTGTATCTGTTTCCTAGCTCTCTCCCTAAGATACAAGAAAAGGGGAGACATTATTGAGTAATAACATCCCTTAGAAGGGAGAATGTAGGGGAAATTTGTTTGGTTTTTTTAAAATAAACTATAGATCTCTCTTCAATCAATATCATCAGGATGCTGAACATTCAAACTCAGCTTTGTTCAGTGCTTTTCAAGTGCTGCAGTACAGGCAATGATCATATTTTTGAGATGGTCCAGTTTGCATGGTTTCATGTATTTCAGCTTCTGGATATCAACACCAGGGAGAGAAAGGGCTTTTTACAATATTATTGTAATGCTATTTGCCCATGTCAGGACTGGAGACCAGCTATCCAGCTATTGTCATTCACTGTCTTTAATGGGCCAACATCTGTTTTCACTATATGGGAATTTAATCCCTGAAGTCTTTTGAAAAAAAACCCACCCACATGGAAGCTAATGTCCACAGCCTATTTTCTGCGTGGAGTCAGAAACAAGTGTCTGCCTGGTTATACAGCTGGGAGCTGCATAACACGTGGTTGGAATCACAAATAATGCAGAAAGTTTATTGAGAAAAAAATATCAGGGGGAACTGAACAACTTCCTGCACATGAAGAGCTCAGCATCTCATTATGTTTAACAGAGATGGAACCTCAAAGCAATGATGCACGTTAATCTGCTCTCCATGTCAAAGATGGGGCAAAGACCAAGGGTTGGGGGTCAACAGCTCAAGGACCTGGTGGTGACAGATCGCTAGACATGAAAACAGCAATTAGAACTTTGCACACCCAAAAATACTTCATAGACAGTTTGCAGGACGAGAAGATTTGTGTGATGAGAACATTTTACACAACTAGTACCTTATGCAATAAGAAACGTTCCATGCCCCTAGAAAAATACCAGCTACTGCAATGAATAACTATTTATGCTCTGTCAGCTATTTATGCTCTGTGTTTTCCTGCAAGGCATCCTGTATGTCAGGTCTGACTCTGCTTGCATGCAGGTCAAAGAGAGGAAGACTGTTTCTTCCACTTCACAGCATGGCTTTTGTCTTTTGTTTTTTAGCCAGAGAAAGTGGAAGTGTTGAACTGGAAACCGTTTACCGTGCCAGCCGAAGGAACTGACAACCCTGCTTTCAACCACATTGAAATGGATGTTGCAAACAATCAGAATAAAGTCAGTGGCCTTCATATATGACATGGGGCCATGTCAACTCACAAGAACAGTTTTGTTCATGTAAAACACTGTTGACATTTCTCTGCTGGGTCAGTTACCAGCCCTGCTGGGGTCATGGGCAGGCATCTGCTGAGTTTCGTGGCACTGTCACTCTTGCATGACCTTGACATTAGTCAAGAAAAGAATCAGGTCTTTCTTGCACTTGCTCATGCTCTCTCTCACTCTCGACCTTGGTGACAGGGCTTAAGGCAATGTTTCTATATGAAATATTTGCCTGATATTCTTGAGCCTCCTGGAAAATATCTGCTTTCAATCTCAGTTCACTTTCAGAGTTAATTTTTTATTTGGTAAGAGCACTGTTCCCCTAGACATGGCTGTTTTTCTGTTTTTTTTTTTCTTTTTTCTTTTAAGGCATTGAAAGTATGAAGAGATTAGGGCTGTGGGACCTTGTCAGATTGCAGAAACAGTGGGTCTTTCTTTAGTGCAGGAGGTGCATTTAGTGCTATCTGGTTCCTTTGTAGAACTGATCCTGAGACCGTATTTATTTTGCTGGTTTTGCATCTCCTCCTCTGTGCTAACTGCTGGAAGCTACAAGAGTGTCTTTGGTGATGGGTAGAGGCAAGAGTTAGTAATATCCTTCCCTTCATGACCTGTCTCCTTCTTCTGCCCTGTCTTGCCCTTACAGAGCTGGTCCTTGTGAAGGAAATGAGCTATTTGGGCTTTTTATTAAATGCCGTATAGCAGAACCACCAGTAGTCTTCTACTTCATTCCCAGCGTTGCTGGGACTGCTCTTGCACTGGACTGGGAGTAGTGCAGCAGAGATGTTAATGCAAGAAGAGGGCCCTCTTTGCTGTATGGGATAAAAGGGAAGGCTGCATCTGCTGCTGCCACTGCTATCATCTGTGGAGCTGTGAGCTGAAACCTCATGTAGCCATTTGTGTTCATGCAGTCCCTGTTGTCACTTTGAGGATTCGTGTTCAAGGTTGGTCCAGATCAGGCAAGAGCATGTCGTGTGTTTTGGCAGGCAGGCAGAGTCCCCTGCACAATCGCCCAGGACGAGGAAGGGATCGCAGAGGCTGTTATTTAGTGAAGGCTTCTCCAGGGCTGCAGGGCATGGGATGGCTCATCCTCTGGCTGGGCTGCTAAGAGAAGCTGAATAGCACATCTGCTCCAGACGATGCACTGTACTTGTGGTTTGGGAGGGTGAAACCCCCCATTGCTTCCTTCTCCTGTGTGCTTTCTGGTGCAGCAGGGAACAGACTCTGACCCAGTGTGTTGGTTTTGTACTGCAGACTTTTTGCCATGGCTATACATGGGTGTTTAAAACACCTCTACAGCAGCAGAATGAAGTTGGAAAATAAAAGCCATTGCAGGAGAGTTGAGCTGTCAAGCTTATAAAGCAGTCATGCTTGAAAATCAAATGGAAAAACTGACTGCATGTCTTAAATGCTTTCTACAGGTTATGCTGCATTTGTGCCAGGTGCTGAGCTGCTGTAACTTGGAATATGACACAATGCTAGTTCATCCACCTTGACTGGGGCCCTTTAGCACCTAAATCAACTTATTCCATGCACCTGTGACAGAGGGCACTTGATGATCTACTGCATAAGATGAACTGACAGGATCAGAAAACATTAGGAAGAAAAAATGGGTTCCAAGGAGCAGACCTCTGCTTGAGGAGTACAGGCCAGACAGACACTGCACGGGTTGCCACCAGGGGCGTGTCTCCATTGGCTAACCCGGTGCAAAACTACGTGATGGAGGCAGGTTTCCCCTTTGCCTCCTGAAGCACTGGTTTGCATGATCCAATGCAGAGTTTAGGGCCAGCCCCTTGTCTTCCATTCCTCTGCTGCAGCTCTGTGACCAGGTAAGTGCCTAAAGCCACTGTGTGGAAGGGCTGTGAGCGAGCGGGATAGATCTCATGAGTTATGTCTTGTGTTCATATATCTAAGATCTGAGACAAACAATAGCATCCTGAATAAAGTGTTCTGGGATTCAGGACAGGAGTCTCTGTTCTGGGACTATCCTAGTCACTCTGAAACAACTAGTTCACTAACTGAATGAGCTGGCTATGCTTCTTAAGTCTCAGAAGATAAGTGCAGCTCATTCAGCCTTGTGCCTTGTCTTCATGACACAGAAATAGATACTGCATTTTGTGCTACAGAATAGTTCTTGAGCCTTGGAATATAATAATTGGTACTTATCAGGTACTTTCAGCCCACAGATCTGAAAAAGGGTAAGTACTGGTATCTGCATGCTGCTGCAGAGTGCAGAAATGGACTGGTGTGCCTCTGCGTACCTGTGCTTTATGGCACAGAGTAAGCTGTGGACAGAGAGAACAGAAGCCTGTAGCAAGCCCTTGACTTGTGTGCCTGCTGGTATGGCTACAGCCCTCCCAACAAACATGCTGAACCCTCATCTGAATGCGCTTCTCGGGAGGGTGACTGATCACTCCTGTGTTAAACAGCATCAGGGTGGCCTTCATTGCACCACTCCGTGCTGAGATCACTGTTTGTGCTGTAATTGATAACTGCCTTAAACTGTCTTGGATGATCCATGACTTCTACCTGTTTTGTTCGTGGAGGAAAGACTAATATTCCCAGTTATCATAGTTAAAAAATGTAGCACCACAGAGTTTTTTTCTCAGTGCTTTGAGTTCACATAGTTGTTTAAAACAGAGAAAACATGTAAATGACCAACTTAACTTGACTTCTTGCTTGAAGTCACTATTTGAGCACTGAGCAGTCATTTAACTCTAATTTTGGTATGAAGTGAAAGTTTGGGCCAGGTGATATCTATTGGTCCACAATCACAACATCAAGATGAGTTTTCACTGGGAAGAATATCTTGCTGTAAGTGGTTTAGAGACAAATGTTCTTAAGTTTTGCAGATGACCCCCTCAACTACCCCATTTCTTGCTAACTAACCTCCCATGATTGCTGCAGAGCTACAAAGTGACTCTTTCTGCTTTCCTTTTTTTCTATAAGCTGCTTTTTTTTTTAATTGGCCTCACTAATTAAAGCAATTAATTAATTTTGAATAATATTTTCTCTGGGATCATATACTGTCCTCTGCTAGTTGGACTCTTAGCCAGGGTCTTGTCTGTGTAAAAGCAGCAACATAATTCTTGGAGTCTCCACCACACTCCTGCACCCTGATCCTTCACCTCCCCCAGCTAAATGCTCACCTGACAGAGAAATGCAGGATGCTCAAAGCTGATTAACTCTATGGGAGTGGGAGCACTCCACACTGTCCAAATTACATGCAGCATCTGACAGGGTCAAGAGACAAAACAAGTAGAAACATTAAAAAAAGGACTAAGAACACAACAGGAACAATATTTGACTATGTGAATACACAAAGGATCCACAGAGAGAAAGTAGTGACAGATTTTGGCCCTTTTTGGTCTGCATTTAAATTTGCTTCCACCTGACTGGTCTGTTTGCTTGCCGAATAAATAAGGCAAACAGAAAATAACTCATGAATGCCAAACAGCAAATATTTCATATGCATAATTTATTTTAAAGTTTATTGCGACACATTATACAAGCATTAAACATGGCTTTATGTTGATGATTTTTTTTTAAAGTGTGAAAACTTGACATTCTTCTCCATAGGATTTTTCTATTTACAAATAAACAATCTCTCTATATACTTTATATATATATATTATATATATGGTAAATAACATAACTCCCCTCAGAAAGATTTAAAATAAAAAAGAACTGATTTGTAAACACGGTTCCTGTTGCAGTATTTGGTGGCTTGAACGCAGATGATGTTCTATACCTAGGACTTTTGTCAGAGTATCCAGGTTGTTAATTTACATTTTTTATTCTAAGATCTGTAAAACCAACATGGGACAGAATGCAAAAAACGTAGCAAACAGGCTGAAAAACAGTCCCAATATACAATTTTTTTTCCTTGGTTTTAAAAACTGGTGTGTAACTGCTCATGAAGTACATGCTTGCTGTCAAGAGTGGTCTATGCAGATCAATCCTATGCTGATTGCAAGATGATTTCACAGTAAATCCTTTGATGTGTGCTGTCCTGCTTGCTATGTAAAATGTCTGTGGCATGCATTGAGGTTGCATTTTTTCTCATTCCCTTGAAGGTAGTGCTCTTGTGGAGCTGGAATAAGTAAACAACATATAGGACGGTCACCTGGAGGTTTAAACAAAACCCATCATCAGATCAGAAAGAAGGGAATGGCATAAATTTGCTATCTAGAGACCGCTAAAATTCCATTTATTATTATTAGCGTATTATTTGTATTGTATTTTCCTAATTAATAAAATAAATAAAAAGGGGTCATCTTTCCTGAGTGTTCTGCTACATAGCTCTGAAGGACTCAAGGGAAATCTGTTCAGCAGGCCAGCAGCACAGAAACCTCGGTGGGTTGACTGGTCAACGTTAAGCGACAGAAATGCACTCAGGATCTGCCAGGGAGGTCAGAGCCCCTTTCAGCATCATACTCAGCACAAGCTTGGTAAGCATCCAACTCGCGTTCTCACTTAGAGCAGAACGGGACACTTCTAGCAATGTATTGTCACAAAAATTCATCATAATATAGCTATGTTGAAGACTAGTCTCAAAAGCAATTATTATCTGTTGTATTTCTGCTGCACTTTATTTGTTTTGGCACATTACGTTGCGGTCGTTCCTCTGGAGTGGAAGTCAGTTTATATTCCACTAGGTTTCAGTTCAGTTCTCAGAAGTTATTGAGATCTACATTGACAAAGCTATACCTTACCGCAGGAGTTTACAAAGGTTTACACTCACATGAGTGACACTTATTTTATGCATGACTCATGCCTCACTTTACTGCTTGGCAAACAGTTTCTAAGCTCTTGTCATTGGTTGTTTTAGATATTAAACAGAGGGTGTGCAAACTAATCCAATTGCTCATGTGAATTGGTCTGAATGAGATTTTGCACAGCGATCCTGCCCACGAGTCCCCAGACTGCAAGTGCAGTACACACCCATACATGGTGGATGGTAAATACTAACCCATTTGGCATGTGTGTATCAGAGGATGACATTGCCTAATCCCCACCCCCTATTTACAAGAGCCAGAAATACCCCCATTTCTCCACTGCCCACGTGGGATGTGTCCACAGCTGCTGTAAGCTGAAGCAAAGACGAACAAGTTCACTTCCTCATTAGGCAGGAATACATCCCACAACCACTAGTCGTGCTCCCCACTCAGTTTGGCACCGAGTCAACAGAGAACAGCTTAATCCTGAAATTCCTTCAGTGCTTATGTTGCCTCATGGGACATTCAGGCTTGGGCCAGGAGCACCTGACAAACGGGAGCTGCTGTGCCATTTATCCTCTTCATGTAGGATGATGGGTCACTGCTGGAGGAGGTTCCTTGCTGCGAGGAAGCAAAGTGTAGGCAGGCAGTGGCTACAGAGATGAGGGTGCATACCTTTTTTTCCACCCCTCTCCTTCCTCAAGCCATATTACCTTTCATTAAAACCTTCCCCCTGCATGGAAATAGCACAGTTCTCCCTTGCAGTGGAAAGAAGTTAATAGATCTGATTTGGCAATATGATTGGTGCAAGTGGTCCTGATGTCTTGTGGAGCTTGAGGCATCCGTCCATAGGGTCTTGCATTGTGTGGTCTGTCCAGAAAAGCAAATTCTAGCCCTTCTATCAAATGTTTTCCAGGAGAACTTGTAGAAAGAACTTGCTGAATTTTCCTCCCTTTTAAATATCTTCAAACTAACAAGGTCACAATTCCTTAAGATTTCTGAGAAAACTGTAATTTTTATGGAGCTCCAGTTATTTGGAAAAGGGCTAAGCAAATGGATCAGCTCC
>VYZW01023232.1:4798-27911 GCA_013401315.1 Balaeniceps rex
CACGTGCCGTATTGAGAGCAAAATTTACTAATTGAGCCACAGCTCACTTAAGAAAAAACCCTCAACAACAGTGTCAACATGGATATAGGAGATATGATCTAGCTGTGATCACGTTTGATTCACTTCTATGCCCTTGACTTTGTCTACATGTTTGTTTCCAACAGATCCTGCTATTTAGATGTGTCTGAACTTAAAAAAAAACACAAAGTACGTGCACACCAGATAAAGAGCAATTTTCAAAATTAAGCATGACCCACCTGCTTAGTGGAACATCAGGCGTCCAGAAAGGATAAACCCGGGCAACAGAATCTCGCATCTGTACTTGATATCCCAGGTAGAAATAAGTGTCCTGGGAAAATTTGAGGGCTAGCAGGTCAGTTGGGTGGCTCTGCAGAATCTGTTCCCATAGATCACAAGCTTTTGGAAGCTGCCTAGAAATAAAAAATTATTTTGATTGCTGAGAGAAGGCACACATACCTGCCTCTACTGTTAGTTCTAAACTCAAGCTATTCTGAAAAACAGAAAATTCAACATCAAATGATTTTTTTTTCCTTGAAGGAATTTCTTAGTCTTTTTTAAAGTAATAATTATCTTCAATGAACATCTTCTGGGAAATCTTTTGAAAGAAATGTCCTTGGGTTAGAACAAGTCACTGTAACACACAAGGAAAATGAAACAAGCTTAAACCATAAATCTAAAGATTTTCCTACAGGGCTGAACAGTTTTTACAGAGACCTACCATAATACATCTAACTTCACATGCACAAAGACACCTTCCCTCTCCTCTAGTGGGAATCAAACCCATAGTAACAGGGCTTCAGTAGCTTCCTCTTTACCTTTGCTAAGAAGTATGTGAGGTAAATCCATGCTCACTTGTTTGACAAACAAATAATGAATGTGAATCATTAGCCCATACTTTCTGCAGTGCACATAAATTCATCATATGGAATGGAACAGTGAGCCTCTACAGCACTTCTGACACTCTGCTATCTCCCTGTTTTACAGAGGAAATAGTTTTTGACACAGGGAGACAACAGAGAGAAGATAAGTCTGTTTGTAGTTTTGCTTCTGTGGATCCAAGTCTGTGTTATATTATATTGGACCTTACTGTAGTTAAATATTTAGTTTCCTAGTTCTAAACCATATATTCCACTGATGGATCTATGACAGGTTTAAAACATGGAGTGTTTAATGATATGAAGCAGCGGCAATAGAGCACTTTCCCTCCTACGGTGCTGCTCACTAACTAGTCATGGCACAGTTTGGAGAGATAAATTCAAGAACAACAACTGACATCTCACTCTGATCCTTTGCTAGATGTCAGCTAAGCTATCTCTTCCACCTGTGGTGGCTAAAACTCTCCACAGTCCTTTAAATGGGATGACAGTGGACTTACCCACTGGCAAACATGTCCAGCGCTGATACATGAAGCTTCTCCCGCTCAGTCAATGGCTGTGATTTTGAAAGCGTCATCATCGTTCTCATCGCACTGTCCAGCTCTTTGTTGAGCCGCACTGAACTTCCAGTGCCAATCAGCTCCAAACCATTAGCAATGACATGTCCCATTGCTATGGAAAATAGCATATTACAATTTAAGCTGTATAGCATTGCAGGTAATTCACCTCTACATAAGCACAAGGCGGGGTTGGTTGGTTGTTTGAAACAAGACTTGTACTCACAGGAGTCCAGGAAGTCTCATAAACCTAAAGTTTTTACAGGCTTTTCATGATAGCCATTTAAAAAGACTTGAAACAAAAAGGAAGAAACCATACAAAACCATCCCAGCCTGCTCTAGATGCCGAAGTTTTACAGAATTCTACAACCCAACACTTCCCACTTGCCTAAACAAAGTAAGTTAAACACCAAGACACAAGGTATTATCCATTGCTTTCCATGCTAAGAATTAAAGGTTATACTTACTAAAATTTGGATCTGCTGCTTTTAACTTCAAGAGACACCCCTCAATACCTCCGAGGCTTTCATTATTGGCCCAGGTTGCATACTGTAAGAGAGACAGAGAGAGGGTCAAGGAATACCCGATAATATTGGGCTTCTTTTCGTTCTCCCACACATGCAAAATCCAAAAGTAAGCAAGACAAATGAGTAAAAGACAAACTTTGGATTCAGATAGGGCTAGTGTAGTAGGAAAACAGAAAAACTGTTTTCTTTAAGGTAGTTTGGCCACCAGCAGAACCAATAGCTGCAGATTTCTATGTGGTTTACATTGACTGGTTGATTCTCCTGCTCAAGCCAAGATGAGCATGCTGGCTGCAGTTTTCCCCACAGCTGCAGAGTCCAGCGTAGCCCTTTGCTACAAGGGCTTCCTGCTGCCTGCTAATGGCTGAACTCCTGTAGCAGCCTGATTGTGAGGCTCTCCCAGCTGGTAAGAAATTTAAACATCAACTACAGCAAAGACTGTTTCATGTATGAGTTCCTTCAAATCACATTTTCTTACACTTTTTGGTCATACCTGGGTCAGCGCAGCATCAAATAGTTTACAGGCTTCATTGCTGGTAGTGGACAGGACGAGTCCAGCATCCTGCCAGGCCTGCACAACAAACAAATACAAACCCACTCATTTTGCACATTCGTTTTCCAGACTAAGCCAACAGATTTTCAAATTGATGGTGTTCTGATATTTTTGTCAACTGTGCTTTTTTTAAAAAAAAGAGAAAAGCTGGAAGGACAATGTGAGCAGATACACAAACCTTTTGTGCTGTTGTAGTTACATCTGAAGACTCAATAAGTTTGGGTTAAAGTGGGAATAAAGAAGCAACAAATTATAAAGTGTAACAGAAGATCTTGATGGGTTACGCATCTCGTAACGAGAGACCCATTCTTAATTCTTTACAACTCAACTTTTGGCTAGGCCTCTGCTGCAGACACACCTCATGAGAAGTAGACATGGTAAAATAAAACCCTGGCTTTTTATAACTGAAATCAATACCTTAAGTAACTTATAGGCCAAACAGCCTGACAGAGCAAATCCACCAAGTCACTGGAGTTCAGCCAACAAAGAATTTGGACCACAGACTTGTACACATGCCTTACGAAAAGGAAGAACAAAGGCATCTGATAAAGCTAAAATGCAAAACAGAATAAGGCTGCCATAGTTTCTTACCAAGCTATGTAACACTGACTGAGGTGCTACATCTCCTGGCTAGCTGCTAGAGAATGAAAAGAGTTTATTAGGCAGATGTGTAATTTACTCGATGGTGGAATTAAGCTGCAGCAGCTATAGCACCCTGGTTCATGGTTGTCTCCATGACTGCTCTCTTAAGTAAGTCAGGCAACAACATGAAAAATCCAATGCCTGTTTCAAAATGCCTAACTTATTCATACGGGCGCCTACAGCAAACAGGCATGTAATCCCTAGTTGCTTGCAGGCCTTTTCCCTCCACACAGGATGGCCACAAAACCACAAAGCCTGTCATCTCACAAGCTGAGGTGCTTCCCTTGGCATATATTTTTAATAACATTTGGGTTTATTTCTACTAATCACTTACCATTCAGCATTCCTATACTGCACCCATCACTGCCATAGGCTTCTCAAAACCAGACTTATATTCAGCACACCATATATATTCTTGTTTAAGTATACACACATTTGAGGAGCTGCCCCAATCACTTCAGCGTCACTTTTATTCCAGTACACAGAACATACAGGATAGACATAAAAAAAGACCTGGGGCAAGCCAAATCAAACTGCTCCTAATGCGGGATTAGTCCTTGCAGATGCTGCAAGAATTCAGTTTGTCTCATTTTACACTTTAGGGTATTTCCTGGTTCTAATGACCCAACTGTCAAAAATTCTAAGCAACCAGGCAAAGACGTCTTTGCTAATAGTATCCTAAAGCTTTGCCACTGTGATTGGATTAAAGGCTCACATTCCAGCAGCTCAAGCACTTGCGTGTTCAATTACAAGCCTGAAAAACTAGACTGGAATGTAAAATTACAAATTTTCCTTACAATCCATGCTATAACCAGAAACGGTGTAAAGAGAAAAGTCAAGAGGGTAGCAAAGTTAGGCCTGCTACTTACAGGCTACCTTTGAAGGTGCCCTGCAAAACAGGCCACAAACCGCTTTCCTCATCAGTTGTCAAAAATAAGCCCCGTTTGAAGCAGCTCTCTATGCCACTCCCTGTTTTGCACAACAGCTTGAGGTACTTGCCAAGTAGAAAGCGTCATCCCATTTTGAGGAGATTTGTTAATACTAAGATTCATTGGAACGAAAACATCTGTGCAAAAGCATGAGAAAAACCAGCAGAACTAGGGTTAGTAAAAAAAGGCCTGCATCCATTACTAAGGACACTGCTGATCTAGTTGAGCTACATGCTGTTTCCATCCACTTTAGAAAGCCTCTGCTCTGCTAAGGCTACAGCCCAGGTAACTCACCCCTCACTGGAAGACTCCCACTCTGGCAACAGGAGGATGGCAGCAAGGCCATGACATGATGTCATGTGTGCCACTACTCCTGCTGTTACTGTGCCAGGACTGCAGGGAAGAACAACCCCGTAACAGCTGCTGACTCCTAAAAGACATAAAAGATCTGCCCCAAACCTAATCTGTTGCTGCCAACCAAGAATCAAAGAGCTATGGGGAGCACAGAAGAGCCAGCACCCCTTGTCCTCTGGGTCATACACAAGAGGTCCTGCTCAGACTACTTGGGATACTCATGTCTTGGGGCTTGTCTGTACTCAGGTATCAGACTGTGACTGAAAAAATCCATGAGAGAGGGAGTGCGAGTAGGTAAAAATCACCCTGGAGTTTGTAAAACAATTATCACGTCCCATTTCCACAGAGGCTGCCTTTGAGTTCTGTTATACTAATTTCCCACAACCTTCCTCTCTAACTCCAGAAGAGACTCTTCTCTGTGATGCTTCTTGGAAGAGCGCCATGGTCTTGGCTCTTCTTACTACTTCCTGGTGAGACCAAAGCCTTGCCCTTTCTCCTGCTTTAAGATAAAGTTTAGTCACAGGATCTGCAGACTGTTTATTTGTACTTTTGCTCCTGCTAGAATCCCAGCTGGCTCTGAGGAATTTCTGCTCTTTGTAGGTTGCTGTTAGCACACCCTCTATTACTGTAGTGGCAGCTCTCTAGAGCTCTGGTGCTTATGAACCTATGACACTCTTAGAAGATCTTCAAGACTTCTTTTTTTAATTCCCCCTGTCTAATTAACCAAGAAACAACAAGAGGAGTGACAGAATGAACTTCATTGGGAAGGAAGCATCAGTAACTAGCTCCTGCAGACAGATTTTGAACCCTTGGATTTGAAGCAGGTTTAGAGTTAGAAGGCCTGACCTGCTTTTGAGGCCCACAGAAAGGGCAGGTGAGTGCCTGTGGGACCAGTATGAACTATAAACAAGACCCATAGATGTTGAGACACAAGTTTGCTTCCCCCGTGGGAGGGAAGGGTGCTCGTCCCTGTTTTCAGATCCCAACAGCAGCCTCACCCCACCTGAAACCCACCCTGAGCGTAAGGTCACGGGGAGGGGGGGGCGTTAAGGGAGATGAGCTCCAACAGAGGCCTCACCACACCGGTTCTGGCTCTCCGCGCCCTTCCGCCAGCCTCAGCCGGCTCGGCTCAGCTCCCCTCCCGCCACACACCCAGCGCCCGCCACTGCCCCCCCTCCCAGCCCGGCTCTCGGGCAGGCCCAGGGCCTCCCCAAGGCCACACGGGAGGACACCGCCCGCCCGAAGGCGCCCGGCAGGAGCAGGGGCCGCGGGCAGAGCGCCGCAGCCCCCACGCTCGGTCTCTGCGGCGGGGCCAGGCCGGGTGAGCAAGCGGGGCGCCTGGCCGTCCCGCTCCACCTCACACCTGCCCTCACCTTGCAGTCCCTCAGTGGCGCCATCATCCCCTAGATCGGCTCCGCTGCCGTCGTCCGGGGACTGTACGCCTCTCGCTCCCGCAGGAGGAGGAGCCGGGGGCGGGGGCGGGGCCGGTGCCGGGCCAGCAGCGGGCGGGGCAGCCGCCGGCGGCTGCGGGGGCGGGAGGTGGGCGCCGCTCGGCCGTTGGCAGCGGCTCCCTCTCGAGCCCCCGCGTCAGGGAGAGGGGCCGCGGTGCTGCCGGCTGGCGTGTTTCGTGTAGATTAGTGGCCCTGAAATACTTGTTTCTTGTGGCATCGGGTATATCCACACACGCTGTGCTGTTTCTAAAGTTAAATATCTTTCTTAGCAGCTGTGCCGGGGAGGAGGGTGGGGAGCAGGCTCTGATCTCCTTGGAACCCTTCTCCAGCAGCTGGGACTCCCCAGCTGTCAACCTCCTTCAGGTTGCACCCCAATGGCTGTGCTCCCTCCTGTCGTTCACCTCATACCGCAATGACGGCGCTCTGTCTTCTCCTCCTTCAGCTGCTCTGCTGCTGCCCCCAAGGCTTGAGGGCCTCCTCTCCCCATCTCCGGCCACCACCCTTGCTGGTCACCTGCCGGGGCCCTCACGGACAAGTCTCTCAACGGCAGGACAATGAGCGCTGGGTCTCATGCCTGTGGAACAGCACCATGAACCTGCATTACCAGCCCGCCCCAGGAGCAAGACGAGAGGCAGAGAGTAAAGAGGGGCAGCCACCACCCCCACCACACTGCTTCTGGTACCTGAACTTGGCCTGGGTGAAGAACACCTCGCGCTGGTCAGGCCAGGTCATGCTGCAGACAGGCCTCCTACCGGGAAGCGCTCCTCCACCCATGGCCTCCAGCCTCCTTACAGTGCAATGCTCATCTGCTTCATGCGCTGCACCTGAGTGCTTTCACCACAATGTCAGCATCGAGATGTCTGGGCAGGATATGCGGCTGTTTGTGCTTTGGCCGCAGACACACCTGATCCACGCGTGGCAGCCAGTAGAGCTGGGCTGGTGTGCACGCCTCAAGAGCACCAGCTGGCAATACCGCTTCAGTAGCCAGGGAGGCAGCCCCTCTACCCTTCTCCTTCCCAGCACTGAGCACCAAGACACACTACCACCTGCTGTCTACCCAACAGCTGAATTGCAACAGACCTGTGCCACCTACTACAGCTACCGCTTGACTGTGCGCTACAGGCACCATGGGCTCCATGTTGCTTCAGTCAGCATTGAGCAGATGCCTCAGATAAGCCTCAGCCTCTCTCTCAAGGTAGAGTCTGACTTGCTGCATGTCCTCAGTGTCAGCTCCAAGCTCCTTAGTGTTCCTCAACAGCGCCTCAGCCTCTCCTGGAGGCTTCAGCCCCTTATGCCGAGGACACTGGCCTACAGACTGGTAGACACACAGGCTATAGGAGGTTGGCTCCGTTCCTACAGTTCCTTTACTCTGCAGAGCAATTTCTGTGCCAGTCCCACACCTCACAGCCTGGGTGAGGTGGTGGTGGCCAGCATTTATTTTCATGTTGATGGAAAGAGGTTTGAGGAATTGACTGGAGAACTACATCTACTCAATGGTACCCTGAGCCTAACTGCAGGCAGAGAAACTCCCACCCATGTCAACCTTCACCCGGTAAAGACCAACACGAGCACTTATACTTTCAGGTACAACCACGGAACATTTTACACAACCAAAGAAAACAACAGCCCTATTTCCACAGATGGCCCTAACACACACACTGTGTTCTACCAATACAAGGAGCTCTCCTACTTACTCTCCCTAGAGTTTGTGGCCTTCCAGTGGTACAAGTTCAATATGCACCTTTATATGAATCAGAAGAGGGCTTTGTTTAGGTCTCTGGCAGAAAGAGACCTCGAAGTCCACGTTTTCAGCAGCGGTCGTCCTCCTTTTCCTCAGAGCTTTACTTATTTAGTGTGGTTTATCCCTGCCCAACATCCGATGCTACAGTGCGAGTGGACCTTCCATCTGCAGCTTTTTGGAACACAAAAAGAACACCTTCTCCAGAATAGCACGTACACGTACAATGATCATGTAAGAAACGCCACACGTTTTGTCCGTCGCTCTGCTTTACCCTTTGATCCAGAGAAATACACGGGGTTCGTGGCAAAAGTGAACTGTACCAGAAGTGTACTTACACCAGCTCTTTTAGGAGTCAGAGTCAACAACTATGCTGCAAAAAACATAGAAGCACCAGTGTCTTGCCAGAAAGAAGCCTGTTACATAGACACTGTGCAGATTCAGAAACCTGTTCTTCACACCTCTGTCCTGCGCCAGAAAAGGGGGACATCTTTTTACCTCTTTGTCAGATTGCTAGTAGATTGCAACATTGGTATATCTATCAAGCCCTTGTGGCGAATCTATCCTGTTCAGGACACAACAACTATTCCAGACTGGTCAAAACCAATAAACTCTTCTTTGATGTATGGTGTAGAAATGATACACTTAACTGTTCCCAGTTTTACTTTAGATTATGGATTGTATCTGTTTTATTTCACTGTTGCGATAACTCCAATTAGGACCACAACAGTCCTCAGGGGCTCAGATAGCGTTTATGTTCAGATTGAGAGCACCGATCTAGTGGCAAATATTGCAGGAGGCACGTTCCGCACAGTGGGTTTTTCTGATAATTGGACTCTTGATGGCTCTGCATCCTACGATCCTGATTCACAGGAAGGACTAAAGGGAATCACATTTACTTGGTACTGCACTAAAGAGGTGTCAGACTATAAAAACATGAAAGTCAGCCCAGGAAAGAGATGCCACCCGGCCCAGAGGGATTTGAAATGGTTAACATCTTCAGGTCCAGTTCAAGCAATGCCACCAGAATCCCTCCCAGGAAATGCTGTGTACTACTTTCGTCTAGCGATTCAAAAGGGTAGAAGGAGGAGTTATGCTGACCAAACTGTAGATGTGCAGCCCGGCTCCCCACTCCTTCTGGACTTGGCATGCCTTGAAAACTGCGGTAGCACTCTGATTCCAACAGAGAGATTTAGCTTGTCTGGAAAATGCCTAAACTGTAGAACAAACAGCCAGCCAGTCTACTACTGGTCCCTTTTTTCAGAAAACTCTACAGAAATTAGCTTTGACTGGTCTTCCAGAACCTCAACAGGGAGGTCTGGGGCTTACCTGTCTATACATGCTCTGACTTTTACGAAGACTGCATATCGATCCTACATACTTCTGTTAAAAGTAACTACCTGGGATGGTAGGTCCTCAATCTACAGACATGCATTTAAGGTAAATTCTCCTCCCAGGGCTGGCAAGTGTACCATCAGCCCACACTGGGGTACAGCCTTTCTGACAAAATTTGTCGTTCAATGCAGTGGATTTTCTGACAGCAATTTACCTCTGACATATAAAGTGATAGTAGCTTCCAATGTACCCAAAACTACCAAAATATCTTCTGTGGAGGAAAATACATTTGGCACAATTCTGTACTTTGGTTATCAGCCTAAAACTCCTCCATCTTTTCTCCCAGTTGGAGTGCCCTCTCAGAAGTATACCTTGACACTTTACGTTCAAGTCCGTGATTCCCTTGGGGCGTTTACCCAAGTGAGTTTATATGTCCGTGTACGGAACCCAGTTAACAGTCGACCACTAGCTGTTGTGTTTCATGAGCTGCTAGCCTCAGTAAGTGGTTTAAGCGCACCGATGACATCTTATCTCCAGACTGGAGATTATTTTAGTGCGGGTTATTTGGCTTATCTGGCAGCCTCAGTCTTAAACTATATTAAAGCCTCACCAGCTCTCCAGCTCCCTAAGGCTCAGTTTCGGGAAAGCCTGATTAAAAGAGCCCTGAATATTTCAGCTGAGAGCACAATGGAAGTCAACCAAGTAGTTGCTTCTCTTTCCCAAGTCACAGAGGAAGCTGATGAAGTGAACGTTAGATCACAAAACCTTGCCATTAAGAAACTGACAGAAATAACAGGAGTGCTGAAGATACGGAGGAATGAGAGCCGTTGGTCTGAGGAAGCAGAAATTCAGACCAGTGGAATACTAAGATGCTTGTCTAACATCCTGAGAGCTGCTCTTCTGCATCGCAGGAATGTCAATGTAAGCGGAGTTAAACAAGTCTTCTCCATCATGGAAAATTTAATGGAGATAGTTTTCCAGGGCAAAGTCCCTGGAGAAACAGAAACTCTAATGGAAACAAAACACTGGAATATCACTCTGAAGAAAGATGAAACCTGGAACATTGCAAATGCTTTCTCTACCAGAAACACCTGCAGGAATTGCTTTTATCCATCACTGAAAAAGGGAAATTATGCAGGATTGCCCTATGATGCTGTGATTTCCACTGCCCTTTTTGAGTTTGATGAGAACCCCTTCCCTTGGTTAGGTTACACATCAGAAATCGCAACAATGGTCTTGGGGTTCAAAATGGCAGAGACCAAGGCTAATGGGGATCTACTAGGGATCGTGCCTGAAGGAGCAGAAATTACTATTGCTAGGAAAGATAAGGAATCTTCAACTTTTCAATTAGCAATGGGACCTGATAAAGCACAAGCTTACACAACTGGAGGATTTAGTTTTGAAGTCAACAGACATACCAAGAGCATCTACATCCAGATCCTGACAAAATTAAAAGTTACTTTCAAGGTGCTAGTATTTACAGGTGCCAACGTCACTCATGCTCATCCCATAGCCTCGTTTGCTGCTTTTCACAACATGCCAACAGTTGCAAGCAAAAATGAGACAGCTAGTGCTGACTGTAATGTTAAGGGTCCCTATATTGTCTGTCTCCCAGAGTCATTGCTGACAGCCACAGCTCAGGGAAGAGGTACAGACACTTATAACATCTCCATTGTCTTGCTGACACACTATGTTGTAAGGTATCAAACCCAGAGACTGGTGAGCATACATGTTTTTAGTGATCAGTGCTTGTTTCTGGATGGGGTTCGAAGTCTGTGGAGAGAAGACACGTGCAGGCTTGGCTCCTTGACCAACTGGCAGAGGGTACATTGTGTCTGCAATATGAAGCGGAGTCGCAGAAATCTGTCAGTCCACACTGCGTCAAATACATCCACGTTCGACATCAGGTTCCTGGCAGCCAAAGTAATAGTTACCCCCAACACAGTAGATCTGGGAAAAACCCTGATAGCAGACATACCTAAAAACCCAGTGACCCTCTTAACAGTGCTGTTTATTTTTGCCGTCTACTTTCTTTTGTCACTCTGGGCCATGAGAAAAGACAGGACTGACAGGGACAGCAAAGACAAGATTATAGTTCTGCCAGACAATGACCCTTTTGATAAAGTGAGCTTTTTGGTCACTTTATACACAGGCAGTCGCTGGGGAGCTGGAACCAAAGCAGATGTCTTTCTCCAGCTTATCGGCCAGAATGGCATGAGTGACGTCCATTGTTTACGGCACCCACATTTTCCATCTTTCCAACAAGGAAGCACTGATTGCTTTCTGTTAACTACTAAGAAAGACTTGGGAGACATTTGTTCCTTCAGGGTCTGGCACAATAACAAGGGCCCATCTCCAAGCTGGTTCTTAAGCAGAGCCAAAGTTGAGAATATGTCCACCAGGAAGACCTGGTTCTTTATGTGCAGGAAATGGCTTTCCCTTGACAAGGGCGATCGCTTACTAGAAAGGACATTTTCCGTCACAAACCCCAAGACACCTCTGCCCAGAATTGACTATTTTTTGATTAATCTTGCCAACAGCCTGACAGAAGGCCATCTGTGGCTCTCGATTTTTGCTCACGTTCTCACTGGCACTTTCAGCAGGCTCCAAAGGTTGTCTTCGTGTTTAGCAATATTATTATTAAACTTGCTTGTTAACATTATGTTCTTTAATGCTGACAAGAATGAAGAAACTCCAATACACTTGAGGTATCTGAGATCAATAACAGTAGGAATTGAATGTGCTTTGGTCACCATACCTATAGAAATGATTATAATTGCCTTATTTAAGTATTCCCAGAAGGAACCTTCTCCTCGTGGTGTGGCTCAGATGGACCCAAAGGTAAGGTCACCTGTCCCGTCTGGAAATCTTAAGAACTGGAAGAAACGTTTGCAAAACTTATACCTTTCAGAAACTTCAGCACAATCGAGGGATATTAGTCCCTTGGAGAACCTTCCTGGTCCCAGCAACTCACAGAGCCTGACATGTTCCAGAAAGACAAGAAGCAAGGGAGCTCCCCAAAACTGGAGTAATCGCACAGTTTCTGAAAGAGATGCAAATGTAATTGGAACAGAGGAGCAGACGATAACCGCAAATTCCCCTCCAATGGCTAAGCCCTGCCACACAAGGCCACCATCAAATTCCAATTTTAGTAATAATTATGCAGAAGAAGGGAGTAACTTTCAGAAAGAAAGGAAACCACTAAGCATTACCTCCATGACCTTTAGTAAGAGACCGCACATAGTTTTTTGTTGGTGGTGTATCTATCTCTCATGGGCACTAGTTATAGCTGTCACTGGGCTATCATCATTTTTCATTGTGTTATATGGTTTGTCTTATGGCTATCAGACTTCACTAGAGTGGCTTTTAGCATCTGCAATCTCCTTTACTGAGAACGTGTTTCTCCTTTCAATTCTAAAAATCAGTTTTTTCTCAGCTATGAGTACAATTCGTCCAAAATACTATACAAACATCACATGGTTAACTCAGGAAAAGTATTCTGAGATTCAGTTGGCTAAAGAAACGATGAGTGCTGATGAGATGAGAGAGATGCACTTGAAACTTGCTGAAGTCAGAGGCACCAAGCAGTACAAGCCTCTAGAAGCTGATGAGATTGCAAACATGCTGAAAAGGGCAAAAATTAAAGTCAAGGCATTTATTTTCACAAAAGGTTTAATTAGTCACCTTGTCTTTTTAACACTGCTATTAAATTTTGCCTATCCCACTGAGAACGCCAACAGTTTCCACTACAACCGATTCATCCATAACCAATTCTCTCCACGACTCTCCAGTGTAGATAAGCTAGAACATATCTATGTGTGGGTGAAAGACTTGTTCTTGCCTTTGATCCACAATGACATTCAGCCAACCTTTCTTCCCGAGAGCTGGTCCAAAATCATTGGTTTGCCTAGGATGAGGCAAGTGCGGGCTAAAGGTACTGAGAAAAAATGTTTCCATCCTCACAGCTTTGTAAATAACTTTGTGATCAGTAAAAGCCACTGTCTTCACAAATATGGCAGTGACATCCCAGAGAAAGGTGACTACGCTGGCACTTGGACAAAAGTTGCCAACCAGTCTGTTTCCAAGGATGCCAGCAGTTACGGAGGGTTCACTTACCAGCGAAACAGGACTCCATGGATGTATTATTCATATGGAGATTTGCATACATATGGACCAGCAGGATACACATTTTACTTTTTCCCTGAAGAAGGAAGACATAATTCAACGACAAGGCTGGATGCTCTACAACAGAGCAACTGGCTTGATGAAAAGACATGGGCTGTGATCATTGAACTAACTACATTTAACTCAGATGCAGATCTCTTTTGCACCATCTCAGTCATATTTGAAATGTCTCATTTTGGGATCATAAAACCAAGTTTGTCAGTACACTCTTTTGCACTCCCCATTTTTCATCAGCAAACTAAAGCTCAAATGTGTCTGTCTGTAATTGTTCTTGCCTTTCTGTTCATTTACACTGCAGATGAGCTTCACATCATAGGCCAAGAAAAAAAAGATTATATTAAAAACATTTCCAATATAATCAACTTTGGCTTAAAATCAGCATTTCTCCTTTTTGTTTTTTTAAAGGTCATAAAGTTTAAGGTGGGAGCAGATATAGTGAAATTTTACTTACTTCACCCAAATGATTTCATTCATTTTCATGCAGTTTCTCATTTAGATCAGATTTTAAGGATTACTATGGGGTTTTTAGCATTTCTTGTCATTTTGAAAACTCTAAAATATTCTCAAATTTTTTATGACGTGCGTCTGGCACAAAGATCGATCTTGGCAGCCCTTCCCGGAATCTCCTCAATGGCCCTTGTGGTGGCGGTGTATTTCTTTGTATTTATGGCTTTTGGCTACCTTGTGTTTGGGCAGCATGAATGGAATTACAATAGCATGATTCACTCAGCTCAGACCATATTCTCTTACTGTGTCTCAGCTTTCAGAGATACTGCATTTTCATCCAACAGGTTGCTGGGTGGTCTTTTCCTAGCCTCTTTCATGTTGGTGATGACCTGTGTCTTGATCAATCTCTTCCAAGCTGTTATTATGTCTGCCTATGGAGATATGAAACAACCTGTGTATGAAGAACCATCTGAAGAAGCACAAGTGATTACTTTTGTATTGCAAAGGCTCAGAAGGATATTTTATCTTCTGATCTGTAAAACATCCAAAACCAGTGAGCCTGATCTTTTTCACAATGTACTGTACGGGCAGCCTGAGAGAAGACATCAGCGACATTTAGGGCTCAAGAACAGAAAAATAAATGGAAAAAAGATGGTTTATCTTGTCATGTGAACGAGGAAAGATTTTGTATTCAAGATGACCTTTACTCTGTAATACTTGCATTTCAAATAAATGCTTATAAATAAATTATTTACTTTTAAGAAATTTTTAACATTCAATGCCTTATTAGTGATTGTGCTCAGATTTTCTCCAGGCTATTTTGCGTCAATTTCAGTGGTACTTGGCTGTCATGGTGTGCTGGGTTGACCCCAGCTGGCAGGTAAGCCCCCCCCAGCTGCTCGCTCACTCCCCTCCCAGCAGCATGGGGAGAGAATCAAAGGGCAAAAGTGAGAAAAAAACTTGTGGGTTGAGATAAGGACAGTTTAAGAAGTGAAGGGGGAGGGAAAACAAACCCACAAGTGATGCAAAAGCAGTCACTCACCACCTGCAGGCGGGTGCCCAGCCAGTCTCTGAGTAAAAGTTACTTTCAAAAGACTTCCCTCGCTCCAGTTTTCTTTCTGAGCGTGACCTTATATCTCATGGCATTACTAACTCCATGCCAGCCAGAGCCGGTCCACACAGGAACTGATGCCCATTTCACAGAGGTGATGCGTAAGGAGCTAGCTCAGGAGTCTGAGCAGGACTCTCGCCTCTGGCTGAGCACGTGCTAATATAAGAGCAAAAATGGTCTGAGATCTGAAAACGCTGATAAATCCTTCCTACTTAGTGCCTAAGGAATGAAAAAAGACAGGATGAGTTAGCAGGGTGTGACCCAGCAATTAAAAATAAACCTTCACAACACTGCATTTGTATGCAGAGGACTTTGTTACAGTGTCCCTTTGGAGGACATTAACCGTGGACTATAAACTCCCGTTATATAGGCTGGGGGGGAGGTTAGTAGACTTCTGTACTGTAAAACTGCACCTGCACACTGGTCACTATGCGAATTCCCGTAGGGGAAGACTGTCCAAGTCAACTGGGAAGACTGGTCGACTTGGTCAAAACCCCTATTTCTTATTCATAAAGCTGGGGGCACCCTCCAGCAGTTCACTTTGAATACAAACAGACCACAGAATAGTTCTTTTTTTTTTTTTTTTTTTTTTTTTTTTTNTCTCCTGCTCTTCGCAATGCAGCGAGTTTACTGGGAGCCTTACGGCGGACGGGACGCTGTCGCCCACCGGCCCTCAGCCACCGGCCCCTCGCTGCACTGGGCGCGGCCAGGCACGATCTGCCGTTTCCAAAGCCAAAACGCCTTCCCCAGGGGCCTTCGGGATCGGCCCGTCCTGCACATGCGGGCTGGTCGGGACCGACAACCGCCAGCTGCCTGGGGCGGCCCCCGCCCCGCAGTTGCCCGGGGCGGCCCCTCACCTCCCCGGGGAGGTGCCGAGGGAGGCGGCGGGCGGGACCCCGCGCAGGCGCACAGCGCCCCCTGCCGCCAGCCCGGCCCTCGGCTCCGGGCGTCCTGCGGCGCTGGCCCCTTAAGGAGGAGCGGCGCTGCGCGGGAAAGCAGGAAGCGGCCTGCTGGCCATCCGCCTGCCGCCACGCGTGGGTGCCGGCCGCGGCGGCCCTGGTGGGTGCCGCGCAGGTCGGGTGGGCAGGAATCGGGTGGCTCTGGCTCAACCAGGCTGCGGCCTTCCCGCCCGCACCCCCCGAAAATAGGAAGAGCAGGGCTGAGGGCCAGGCCCTTCTGGCAACCAGGCCCCAGCGTAGGGGCAGCGCGGGAAACCCGAGCTCCCCGGGAGCAGTTCCCGCTAATAGATAATTTTATTACTAATCAAGGGGTATGGGCTCGAACGAATCTTTTCAGCAGACAGCGTGTCTGGGATCTGAAAAAGGTTTTTCTTTTCTCCTTACCAGCCGGGGTCCCTCTCTGGAAGGCGGGTGGCGATAGCCCTCCGTAGGACGGGACCCAGACTGGCTCGTCTGTTGCTGCGGAGGCAGAGCACAGGGCTTCGCCGTCACAGAAGACAGCGAGCAGACGAAGAAGCTTTGCTGCAGAGGTGGGAGAGCAGTGTTCAAGCCCCTGCTTTGCTTGGAGTGGGAAAGGTTTCACATCTGCGCTTCCCGCCTCCAGAGTGCCTGAGCATAAGTTACGCGGAGTGAAGGGACCCTCCCCTTCAAACTGCAGAAGCAAATGGGGGAAGAGTCTGGGTCAAGAGAGAGCGTGAGCCTCCTGAGAGTAGCCTGGTGACCAGGGTGACTGCTTAACAGGAGACACTGATTCTGGATCCAGATCCAAAGCTTGATTCTGATTTTTTTTTTTTCCTACACAAGGGTTTTAGTTTAAAGTATATTCTTTGTTTAACAGAATGTAGCGGCCACAGATTGCTTTTCATGAGGGACTTTGGGAGCTACAGAATGCAGCTTGAAGGGGACTGTGGAGAGGATTCCAAGCAAGTTCAGAGCTGTGTGAGAGCACTGCTTTTGGATGTACACAAAGAAGGATCTTTAAGGAGCCTAGGGAACTTGAGGGCAACCCTTATTTCCTGTGATACGTAGGCATTTCCAGTATGAGGTTGCGCCTGAACAAGGTGGTTTTGGGATCACAGCTTTGGACTTAGAGGACTGTAGAGCCATGGAAACAATCAGGTACTCAACTCCCCTTGAAAAATGAGGGGGAGGTAGGAAGTTTGCAAGATAATGAGAGATGGGGTACCACAGGTTCTTTCTGTATCTGCTCTGAGAACCCCAGTAAATATCTCCATATCTCAGTGATGCTAGAAATGGTCTCTGCTTAAGGATAGAGGTTAATCATATGGCTTTCCTTCACGCTTAATCCAAACTCGCTCGCTGACCTGTTACTTGTCTCTAAGGCACTTGGGCTGGTAGGAGAGTCTTTATAAACACTGCAAAATGCCATCAAAATAAAGTCAGTTGTGCCTTGGGCATGTTGGACTAAATAATCTCTTGAGCTGTCTTCCATCTCTAGGCATCTATGAGTCAAAGAATTGGATTTATATACTAGTAATTAGTTATACAAGCACTTGCGGGTTTGTGCATTGCTTAAGGTTTCAGTTAGGGTTTTTCCCCTGCTGTAATATTACCAATATACCACCTTGGAGGGACCACTAGAAGTATACATGTGCAAAGATAACCACATGCTGATTTATTTCCCTTAATTGGTATAGTTTAAAAGTTGTATTGATATGAACCCCTTTTTGTCAGCATAACTCACTCTATATGAAAATGTTGCACCACTTTAACTATATCCCTACAATTAAAATGGTATGTTCTATATAGACAAAATTTAACACCTTCATGCTGCCCGAGCCCATGTCAAAAATGTTGTTGTCCTCATGCCTTAATTTGCCATGTAAAGGGAGAAGTTTGCCAGGCAAAGTAGCAGTTACAATGAGAGCATACTTTATATTTTGCCTCACTTTATGTCTTGCCTCAAATAGAGTCAAGATGTACATCTACAAATATGACAAGGTTGCATCAAGAACAGTGGAGGATCCCCTGAAAGTTTTACTCTGCACAGATGCAGGTTGCTTGGAGGTGTTCTGACTAAAGAAGAGTTTTATTTGATGATAATGGTAGAAAGAGATTTGGATTCTGCTGTTAACCTGTCTTGGAATGGGGATTTGCTCCCCAGGCTTGTTGAGACGGTAAACTTTCTAGCCTGTACATTACCTTTGCACTGGCCTGTTTGCTAAAGCAGTGCTTTTACTGGCACAAAAATCAATAAACCAAAAAAGCTGTGAAGACCCCCAAAACTCCCAATAGATAAGCACAAACCTGAGATTTGGATTAAGAAAGAAATTAGTTATCTATGTGATTGTAGTGGTGTAGGGTTTATTTGGTTTTTGCTCTAGGCCAAGATAAAGCAAGAGAGGGTCAGTGAGAGTTTTGTTATGTTCCTTTTCTCAATGCCTGGTGAAAGCATTTTTCGCCTGTTCTTTCTGCTTGCTTTTTTACTGGCCAGCTAACGCATGAACCATGCTGCCTCCTATAAAGTCTCCTTCTAACTACATACCATAATAATCTTCCACTAAGCCTTCTTCCTCACCCGTTCATTTATTTTGTCATAACTTTCCTAACACTGAGTAAAGTTATTATTAGTAACCACACTTAGAGGTTGTGCAAAAAGGAAACATGCATTTAAATCTATAACAAACATCACAGCATTCTTAAGCCTGATCTATCTATCTATAGCTATGGCCAGCACTTTTAAAAACTTAACGTAAACATATGGCATATAAAATTTCTATCAAGACCTCATCAACTCTGCTGCTTAATAAGCTCCACTCTGCAGTCCACGCTTTCCTCTTGGACCTCAGTGAAATCTTAGACCTATCTATGCTTGCTGAACAGATGGAGGTCTGAAGCCAAAGGAAAGTTACTTAAATATCTGTGACACATTGAGGATGCTGCTAATTCTCACTGGATTTTGAGCTTCTTGGGCAAAAAGACAGAACTGCAAAGATTTTGCATGCCTGCCCTCCTAGCATACGACCTGGTAGGAGCAGTCCACTCTGGTTATCCATGATGAGGTTTGTCACATGTGAAAAACCTGCCTTTATCCTGTTTTACCTGTGATGAACAGAGCAGTAAATTTGTCCAAAAGAACTGGAGGGGAAAAGCATAAACACACGTGCTCTGGAGAACAGGCTGTGCAGACTACAGAGCATGCACAAAAGAAATGGCCTGGCTGTCTACGGTAAAATACGTCTCCAGCTGTCTAAGAACAAGTATAATTTCTCTGTGTCCTGCAGAAAATGATGGAAGTGGTTCTTGTATATGTGCCTTGATACCTATTTGATGAGAGTATCAGGTGTTGAAAGAAGTGCAGCCTTAGTACCTGCATGTTTTTTAGGCAAAGTAATTCAAGTACTGGTTGGGAAGCAAAGTCTTTCTGCGAGGAGCAAACTGACTAACCTGAAAACATGCTAAAAATTCATGGTGTTTGTGCCTGGCTGAATTCACATAGCATATTTTGTATTGCTACCTGGCTAGAAAACAGGAATTTACCATATGTGTAACTCAGGAAGTCTTGAAGCTGCTAGACCCAGACTGAAGGACTAATTTCCACTGTAAACTGTAATTAAAGGGGCAAAACCGAAACAAGGCACCTATTTGTAAACTCTTGCAACAGAACTCCCAGCAAGTGCCCTGGAAAAGAAAACTTTCTAAGGGTTGAGTGACAGTGGGCTGCTTTGATTTATCAGACATGATGGAAATACCTCTCTTTGGTATTTTCTCATGCTCGCTGTTCACAATAGCTGGGATAACAAAACTTGAGGAACGTGTCTTTCAGAGGAAATGGGCATGCCTGTAAGAAGGTGTGTGGAGCTATGTGCATGAAAAAGTATATGTATAGTAGGTACGGGTCTTTATGCTCAGGCTTTCTTGAAGCTGACACTCCTTACCCCCATACCACCCCCCCCAGTAGTTTTTTGTTCTCTTTTCTTTTTGAAGGTTTTGCTTTACTTCGTTGTGCAGTCCTCAACTTGAGCTCAGTCCTAACAAATCGAGAGCCTCAGTCACATTTTACTGGAAAGAATTCTCTTCCCCAAGTATATTAACGCTGAACATCTCACTGGTCACAGGGGAAAGCGGGCACTGGCTGTCACAGCAAGCAGATTGTAACATGCTACCCCACGTAGGGGGGCTGAGTGTTTCCTTACAGAACCAACTTTGCTTTCTGTAGGGAGATAAATCACTGAAGCTATATTTATTTATTTCAGAATTATGTCAAGTTGCAGTGTCTTATTTCCTGAAACACTGTGTTAGCCTCTCCTCGTGTATTTCCACAAAATCTCGGTGTTCCTATTTTTAGACCCTGTTGGAAAGTGTTGCACTAAGTTTAGATTGTGCTTAACCAAGCTGATACTTTCAATAGCACATGTGTGGCCCTCCATAACTTTTCTTAAAGGACAACTTAAAAGGAATCATCATCACTTATACAGAGCCTTATATAGAGCCTTACCGTCTTATTCCTCCCCACTATGAATATTAATCTAACAAAGCTACAATAGGGAGCTACAATTTGGAAGGAAGACAAAATCAGTTCAGGGGAGGGGGTAACCTATGGCCATAGCATGCTTATTTGTTGTGGCTGTACCAGAAGGGAGATTTAATGAAATCAGACCTCAGGTCTGGTTTCCTCATTTTGGCAAGGAATAACTGTAAGCCAGAACTGATGTTCCCTTCAGTGTTTGGATCTCCTGTGTTACCTCCTCTCCAGTAAGTCCCTGTAACTGTGCTGTGAGAAGAGCAACAAGCTTGCTCTGCCTTCCTTCAATTTCTAGGCCATTTAACATACACAAAATTAGAATGGCATCGTGGATGATGATGTGATAAGCTTTGTACTCTGCTTAGGAAAGCCTGTTGGAAGAGAAGGAACAGGAGTGAGGGGGATCGAGCGGAAAACCAGATATGACCATAGAGTAATTTTGGGGGGAAGGAAGGGAAGAACCAATGACACTGTAGTTCTCCCTCCTCTGTCAGGATTGTTCTGTTAAACAGCAAAGTGATCCACCATTCGCTTTGCCTGTGCAACCAGGCATGGAAGTGGCCTCTACCATAAATGCTTGGGCAACTGGCTTTTATTTTACTCTATCATTCAGTCTTACTGCGTGATCCACTTAGCTGGGCTTTTACAACTGAGTCACTGAACAGCTGAGGTGCTGAAACGAGAATTCCCTGCAGCTAGTAACAGTGCTACTGCCAGTCACCGGGGCTGTACAGTGCCGATGTCTCCGCTAGAGGACAGTGGTATATACTGGTTAATCAGTGCCTTGTTGCAGCATTCCTGTGTGAAGCTGTCAAATTCTCACCTAATTCTTCTTTATTAAATGCTGCCTAATTCAGAGCTGGCTGCCTGCCGTATTTAAGTAAGGAGCACTTGGGCTAGATTTTTTTAAGTGTTGGCTTCTCAGCTTTGTTAAATCATGCATCAATAGATGCCTTTTTGAGATTCATCTGCTGTTCATAAAGCTTTTTTACCTATGGAAGGGGTTTGGTTTGCTTGTCTCCTCTTTCTGCTGACACACCCTGTTCAAACATTCCCTACAACTGTTCAGAAAACATGCTTGCTTTCACATCTGTGACCACCTAGGCCATTCATCATACAGCCACAGGGAGTCCACACAAGCTGTTGTTAAAAAGCAGGGCTTGGGGCCTGCTATATGACCCACACCTAGAGGGAAGCCTGTGTGCTGCGGTGATCTCCGTTGCTTCAGAGCAGAGAGAGCATAGCAATACCAGCACAATCCCCCTGGCCTGAAGGGAGAAGTTGCTGCAACAAGTCAAGGTTTAATTCAATCAAGTCCTCTTTGGGAGAGGTAATAAGGGTAAAAGTTGCAAATGGCCACGCTTGGTGAAACTGTATTCCTGGGCTAATTTGTTAGGCTGAACCCAAGGTAAGTCACCTCGAAGGAAGAGCAGGGAGGCAGCCAACAGGTGACCTAAACATGCCTTCAGGGCAATAACATGAAGGAACTGGAGGCAGAGAGTTGCTCAGCTGGGGATTAACTAGCAAGTAAGAAGGTTCTGCTGTTTCATCTATTACCTGAGCAATTATGCAACAGTTCATTTTTCTGAAGGATCTGAATGCATTCCTGGTGCTGAAGTGTATTTTAATTTGTATCACACCAAACACTGCAAAATAACTTGGCATTTACCAGGCTATGAACTCAGTGGCTCCTACCCTTCTGTTAGAGAGCACTTCTTCCCATAGAGCTGTGAATATTTTAATAGGTCATCGTCATCAACAGTGGATACTGCAGAAAAATCTTGGCAGGAAAGAAATAAGGGTTTAATTGCGGAGGATTAAAGGTGTGTCAATGTTGGTTTTATCTGACACCCTTTCAAATCAAAGTCTACATCTGTTTGTAGGCAGTTTGTTTCTTGTATAGTTTCTCTAGTTTATCAGTGACTCAGAAATACATGAGTCTCCTGTGGAGTATTAAGAGGGGCTTAACCTATGCATTGTAAAGACTTGTGCTAATGAGGTTTGAAGCAAAGAAAATCAGATTACTTATCTGTGCCACTACTTTGCCACTGACCCTGACAATTTAATGGTGATTTATTATTTCTGGCATGCCTTCCAGGCCTGTTAGCAGAATGCTCCGAGCAGAACTGCCCTGAAGTTTTTAGGAGTCCCTAGAGAACTGCACTGAGAGCCATTTCCCCACATCCATATCATGTATCAGTCACAGCATGGAGAAACACTCTTACAGCACTGCTGTCTAACCTGTGCCTTTCTTTTACTGCAATTATTTCCTTAGTATGGCATTCAAATCTGTGTGCTTTACCTTTCGCCATGACATGTGGGCCATCCTCACGTCCTGCAGCATTCTGGGCTTGACTTGGCAGGTTTCTGCTGAGCGTGCTAGTTCAGTGTTTGCTTCGTAATCAAGCATGTGTGGGTAGCCGTGTTCTTTTCAGGAGAGCTATGCATGTGCTTAAAGGAAGTATGTGTTTAAGTACCTTGCGGCTTCCAGCCAAAATGGCAAACACTTGGGCAGAATTCAGTTCTAAACAAGCTGTTCTAAAAGACTTCTTCAGTACATACCAGCCAGCCAGATATTTGGTGTGTTACTGGGACATGGTGCTGCTTCAAAAATTTTCAAGGAAAAGATAAAAAGCCAGTGTTAGCACTGGTGATGATTTGAGTCACTTGAGGTTACAAATTTGCCTGTCATGATTATGAAGGGATTAGTGCCCTAGACTTTTATCTTCGCAAGAGATCCTTCGTCCTGTTGTTGGTATGCCAGAGAGAAATGAGTTCTCACTCGTGCTTCATATGTCTGCTTGCAGGGGAGGCAGACACCTTGTCATAGTTGTCATATCAGGCATCTTGCTAAGATGGTGTATAGGGCCAAGCCAATGAGCTTACTTTGTGATAAACCAATGTCTGTCTTGACTGTGTTTTTATCCCAGAATTGCTTCTGTGCAT
>VYZW01023233.1:7409-37204 GCA_013401315.1 Balaeniceps rex
CATCCCAAATTATCTTCTGAGACTGTTCTACAAGTGTGTTTTTTGTTACTTCATCTACTTCTAAAAACTATGTTGCTTAGCTTTAAGAGCCAAGCTGAAGAAGAACTGTAGAAATCCTTCAGCAATGTGTATTTCCTGCTATTGGGCAAAATTCNTGCTGGAAATCCCACTATCATACTTAAAATCTAAGATAATGAGAAAGCCTCTAAACTGAAAAAGCACTACCTCTAACCATTTCAATCCCAGTTTAATACACAATTTCATAAAACAGAACAGCCTTTCTTATCCCAAATTCAGATCGAAATATTTTCTTTTCAAGTTTTAATATATTATTTTGTTGCAGATTCTTACAGTGCACTGCTACCCACACTGGCATCTGAATAACAGCAAACAGAGCCTTGCTATACTTGGGAGACACAAGTAAATGTACAACAAATGTACAACAGCCCAGTGAAAAAAGGTGGAGGTAAGATGTGGAGTACACGCTGAGGTGTGACAACAAGCAATACAGCATGCCAGCAACAGACAATGAAAAGATCACATGGACATACACATTAGCAGGACCTAATCTGAAATAGCTGGGGTTAGTGAGAAATACTGCCAACTCCAATAAGACTTCTACTTATTGGGAGGAATTTCATTCAGCTGCAGGCACGCAATACTCCAGTATTGCAGAGGTGGTGACCTTCCTCTTCTGCTTATGGCACCATTGGCCACTAGGAACAACACAGAGAGTATAGGATTTTCCAAGAGTGCTATTTATAGTGCCTAACATTAGTCATTTAAAGATTGGGTGTCCAGTTCAAAAAAACCTAGGTTCCTTCTGTTACCGTAACTAAACATCTGCTCTTTGGGGGGGTCTTAGCCTTTCCAGGTTCATGGCTAAGATGGGGTAATCCTCCTTCGGGAGACGTCCCTCTCTTGCCCTTAAATATATAGCAATTCTAGATGCTTAACTCTCAGATAGTCAAAACTAGGAAACTGAATCCTGTCAAGTTTGGGGAAGGGGATCAAGGAAGCAGAAGAAGGGATGGAAGAAAGAAGGAGGTTTCTCATTATTTTTTATGTTCTTTTTCTCTAATATCTAATACTCAACTAGTAAAGATTAATATTCATTCCTGCTAATAGCACATACGGCACATGAAATAAATAGTATTTGCAAAAAACCTCCAGACATATTGAGAAACACTAATATTTCAAAGTGATGAAGAAATGAAGAAGTTCATGCCTGAAAAACCTGGAAACCACTTCACTTGTAACTCTATTGACTGAAAGTAAAAATAACTTTCAAAATCTGCTTCTGTTCCACATGTTTTGTCCTATGAAGTGGCAAAATGGAAAAGGGAGTGTATTTCAATGATGCAGATGACATTTCTGAGTGAATCCAAGGCTTTCTGCACACTGTGTCTTCCTGATGCCCCCTCCCACCGAGCTAGCATGACAGGAGTTTGGCTGTCATACTGGGATATGGACTGGAAATTTATTTATACATAAAGTAGATCAAACTGACTTTCTGACAGATATGAAATTATATCTAAACTACTTTCAAAGTAGATGAAAAGGGAACTGAATGCCAGATGCATTGGTCTTCATTGATGGGCTTGAATGATATAGCTTTCATTGCTTGACGGCATAATAACTTTTTGTTTTTAAACTTTTTTTTGTCACCAAAGAGTCAGTGTTTATAAAAGTTTATTATAATGCAAGCATAAAGCATAGAGGCAAGTTAATAACATTTGTGCAGTATATTCTTTTAGAAAGAAGTATATGAGCTATTTCAAAAGCATGTTGTCAGTTTGCTAGTTATTGCTTCTGGAAATAGTCCCATAAAATGAATGCAAGCTGCCCTCTAAATTATAATGTAATTTTCTTATTTTAGTGGAAGGTAAGCATTTGGAATACCATCTTGTTTATCACAAACAGGAAGCACCACATTTGCTCAACAGAAAATTTTAATCAGCTAAGTGAAGTTTGTGGAATCAATTTAACCTTGTTAGGAGTCTGTTTTAAATATTATACTACAGAATATGCTCATGTTCAATTGATGAAAGTGACCTGTCTGCAGAATTATCATTGTTGCACATGTGAACTTATGTGCTGCATGAGAAATTTTGTACACTGTAATATCAGCCCTGCCTACTGGACTTATTTTAACCAGTTACAAGGAGAGTATTCCAGAGTGTAATAAAATAGGTTCCCATAAAGGATAAATCATATCCCCAGACCCAACACATAGTCTTGTCTTTCATCTAGTTTCCCTTGTTTTGTCTGGTGGGGAGAAGCAGTGATCCAGCCATTTCTCCAGGGTTGGTTGCTGCACATTTGAGTATTTACTTGTCTAAGATGAGTCTAAGATATGTTGGACCTACTGTACTTGTATGACACTGATTAATTATTATGAATAATTATTCATGTGAAGTTAATCCAATATATCTGTCAAGGCAAACTTAATGAGCATGGTAAGATCACTTTCTTTGAGCATGAACAACAGCTACAAATCTCCCCAGGTACGTCAGAGCACACAGATATGTCAGGGCTCCATATTTTATGCATGTTTTGCACATAAGAACTATGTCTTGTATGTCGCAGCATAACAAGCTTATTATATGAACTATATTCATGTATATGTGCTCAAGGCAGAAATATGGCAATCCTGTCTGGAGAAGGTAAATCACTACTCTGGGCAGTCGTGTTTGGATCCACTGTAAGTGGACCACAAAAGGTGCCACTATCCAGCTCTTGTAGCACTAAAGCCCAGAGCAAAGGAAAGGTTGCTCTATAAAAGGGATGTTCCAGTGGCTTCATTGAGTGGTACTCAGGATGCTTCAGTGGCTTCAGTACCCCTGGCTAATCAGGGTTAAAAAATTCTCCAAAGGGCTTTCTTCTCAGTGAGCAGTGGTCAAACATTACCCTGCACAAAGGCATGCCAGAGTGTAATGTATGCGGACAAATAATGAACTAACACTAAGGACAGTACAATGATTTCAGTCATAATCATAATACATGTGAGTACTATATGTCTTACAAATTTTAATGTTATTTTGCCTACCAGTGCTAAAATGGAATGAGGTTGCAAAGCAGTATTCCTGAGAGCCAGAATCTGTAACACATATTGGACTTGCAGTGCCAATAGCTTCAAAAGAGATTAATTGCAAAGGAAGATAATGTTCAGTATGAGAAAGGACAGCAGAGTATAAACCTCAGAAGTTTCACAGGATTTTATCCAGAGGGAACCATTATGATCATCCAAATTTGATTTCCAGCAAAACAGCCCCAAAAGCTTCAACCACTAAATTCCTTCACTGAACCCACAATTCTGGTGGAGCTTGAGCATATTATCTTTTAAAAAGACAGCTAATCTTAATTTAAAGACTTTAAATGATGGAAAGTGCACCACAACCCTCAGCAAATTGTTACACCGTTTAATTACATTTCACTGCTGAAGAAGTCTACCTCATTTCGACTCTGAATTTATTAAGCTTCTAACTCCAGCCACTGGGTCTCATTCTCCCTTCATCTGCAAGATTAAAGAGCCTTCTACTACCAGAAAACTTTCCTCATGTGGGCAGCTGCAGACTACAAACAATTCACCTCTTAACCTTCTTTTTGTTTAGTTAAATAGATTAACTTTTTTTAGTCTTTTACAGTTAAGACAGGTTTTTCAACCTTACATTATTCTTTGAGTTCTTTTCTAAATCATTTCCAAACTGCTGACATCCTTTTTACACTCTTGAAATGAGAACTGTGCAAAGAATTTCAATAAGTTCTCGTTAATATCATGGATAGCTCTAACCACCTTACACCTTGTTACTCTCACCTTTATAAAAGCAAAGTCTGTGTTTGGCTTCAGAGCCACAAAATCACTTTGTGACCTCAGGTTCAGAAGCTTGTGCCCTGTGGCCTCCAACTGCTCTACTGGAATGGGTAAAGGTCCTTTTGAAATTCTTTCACTTTAGGTAGAGATCTTATTAAGCTATATTTCCAAATAACTTTCAGACAGAACCATATTAAGAAATGCTTTTATATATAAAACTGTCACATGGAAAAAGCCATCTGCTCTTATGCATGTATTATCACAGGAATAAAACCATTCATTAGCTGCATAGGCAATAATATAGTGCTAGATATAATTAATATTTTTATTAATTATAAAAATTTGCTTAATTAATTAGAAAAAAAATCAAGTGGTTATAAATCATTGCTTACTAGAAATAGTTTCCACTTGGGTAATGTTAAAGCTAAAATCAGGGAGTTTAGCTGAAGCTCTTATCCATTAATGTATAAAGCACTCTATGCTTACTAAGCTAGACATTGAAGTATATCCTGAATAGTTTTGATGAACAGACATTTTAAACTACAAATGTCAGTCCAAGAAATCAGTTTATGGTTTTAAATATCTTTTCTGTATCTAGAAATTTTCCACTTACACTCAAACTGAAAGGAAAGCATTCCTCCTCCTCCAAGTGAGTACCCAAGCCAAAAGGAAAACAGATCTTTTCAGATTTTCTCTTATAACATTTTCAACACCCATGCTTTGGCCGCCAAGCAGCAGAGAGGTACTAGTTATAGTGGCTACTCACAGCAGCGTTGTTTAGAACAGAGTTTCTGTCTTCACAGAATTTTGATGATTTATGCTACGAGACAACTTCTTAACCATGAATTAAAGTTTGAATCAGTGGCTGCATCGGTTTTGTTCCAATGCAAACAGTTTTAAACATGATTTTACAGTTCTTAGTTCTAGAGATAAAGAGACATTGTTCTTGGCTTCTACTGCAATGATTGTCCATTTTCCTGAGGGCTAGACTGATCCTCTCAGCATCATTTTGGGGTTTCCTTCTTGTGAATGAGAATCTAGGGGACATATTTTCCTCTGTATCATACTTCTCCCTAATTCCTTCTAACTCTGCTGCACTGTGTCTTTGAGGGATGGACAAAGGGCAGTAGTTAGTTCCTGCTATTGATTTGTAGCCTACAAATTCTCCCTCTTTGGGACTTTAGCTAAGTTTGTCAAGAACTTGGAGAGAGAGCCATCTCCCTTATCTTTCTTCAGATTCCTTATGTACACACACACCCCCAAAGTTCAGTACAACAGCCACCAGGAATGAACATTATTACCTTCCTATTCCTACTTTCCCTCTTATTGTAGAAAAAAAAGTAAAACCTGTGGGTTGAGATAAAGGCAGTTTAATAGGACAGCAGAGGAAGAGAAAGTAATAATAATAGTAATGATGATACAAGAATATACAAAGTAAGTGATGCACAATGCAATTGCTCACCACCCACTGACCGATGCCCAGCCAGTCCCCGAGCAGCGATGGCAGCCCCCCGGCCAACTCCCCCCAGTTTATATACTGAGCATGATGTCATATGGTATGGAATAGCCCTTTGGTCAGTTTGGGTCAGCTGTCCTGGCTGTGCCCCCTCCCAGCTTCTTGTGCACCTGGCAGAGCATGGGAAGCTCAAAAGTCCTTGACTAGTGTAAGCACTACCTAGCAACAGCTAAAACATCAGTGTGTTATCAGCATTCTTCTCACACTAAATCCAAAACACAGCACTATGACAGCTACTAGGAAGAAAATTAACCCTATCCTAGCTGAAACCAGGACAACATCCAAGGAACACCTACAGCTTAGAAAAGCCAGGCCTGTGCTGCTCCATCCTCCATGCATCCAGACTGGTCCTTATAAAGCAATACTATGGTTGTTCAGCAGCTCATATTTCTTCAATAAAATTGCTGACATTTTGATATTCTGAGATAACCTCTTCTTTGCACACAGGTGAGAGAAACTGCTGCACGTCTAGGGACCAGTGACATTTGGTAGTTGAGCTGTGTTTTTTCTATTCTGCTTCTGAAGAAATTACTAGAAATCGCTTCAATGCCACAAAATTGAGGACAATTTGCTTTCCTTCCCCATGAATTTTGGCAAATATTTGGAAAAATTATTAGCTGCTTTCTCAATGGTTTGTAGAGCTGTTTGAAACTGAATTCCTCACTTGCTGGAAGCAGTGTATTCAGTTTTTGTTTGTTTGATTTTTTCATCGGTGTTCTGCTTGCGCATGTTGAGATCTTCTGTGAAAAACAGATTATAACATATCCTAAACCTCAAACAGGATTGACAAATTTCAGTTGCCTTTGCATATTAAAAAAGCCCATATGTAAAGCCCTGAACTCCTCACAGAATTGCAAACAGCGTCTTAGTACACGGCTCACAGGCTTTGCAGAGCAGAGCCAAATGTGGATGAATTCCCAGGGTCTGTGCAGCCCTCCAGCTCCCCTGTAACTTTGTGAAATTACACTTGTCGGCTTAAAGTTCTGCATAGTGCTAACAGGTAACCCTTTTCATAGACAAATATGAGATTTGCAGCCCTGTGGACTTTTAAGGTACTCCCTGTGGGGCTTATTTCGCAAATATCAATTGCAGTCAATGAAATATATCAGAATTATATGCAATGCTGCAATTAGATATCTTGATCTCGGGTCCTATTTTTAGTAATAGAAAAGAAAACATTTCTGTTAAGAAATATTCAAAACCACTCAATGAATTCCAAGTACAAATATTTGCTGCTATTTTTAAGGATTACTTATCAAAACATCACAGAATGCTCATCTCTCTTGCTGTCCCAGAGCAGACTGTTGTCCTAGACTGAATGCAAGTCCTGCGCTGCTCCATGCTGAGATATATATAATGACTGTCAGGCTCAGAATAAAGTTTTGTTAACCTTCTGAGCACCTGTATTACATGGTAGATAGACTTCATCTGCTGTCCATCACTAAGGTCTCTGGAATAAATTTTAGAATGTTGCTAGACTTTGCTTCATGTCTTTAACTGATAAAGTGGTGTTTTGCTGGAAGTGTATTTGTTCACATTTTTCAAGTTGATATTTTTAGGCTAAATTTCTAATCTCCATATAAATACTAAATCTCAATATATACTTTATTACTTCTTTGTAGTAATGTTACCACTGATATTCATTCTGTCTCCTGTTTTATATATCATCAGTAAAGACCATTCATGTGAGAATCGTTCCAGCCTCCACAGCAAAAATTAAGATATTAATCAAGATGGATAATAAAATCTATTCCTGTGGAAAGCCACTAGACACCTCCAGTCAACAAAACGCTATTTGTCCTAATGACTAGCTTAGCTGTCTTCTCAGCAATGTAAAGCAATTTGTTGACATTTCCTGCACAGGATCTTGCCCTCCATAAAACAACCAACATCTGTTGTCAGGAAAGAAAAATGAAAAAACATTTGTGAGAGTACCACAATTAGCTATTTATAGTTACCATGGAAACAAAGCAGAATCAAAAAAGCACCAGGGCTTGTGTGATTATACTTTTGTTCATTTGACAGTGTATTGAACCATAGGCCTGCTTTTAATAGCATTTTCTTTCAAATATTAATATAATTTAGTGTGATGGATTTCACATTCAGGAGTACCTTATTTGATGATAGTAAGTGGAGACATAGGAAAGCTTGAATTCTGCTCACCCATAAACACGAGCAAAGTGCAGTGCAGGAAGTTTTACACGTTTAAAAGAAAAAATACCAATGTAGATTGTAGAACAGAAAATGTTGCTGCTCTTTGCCAGATGTTCTTTGCTACAAAAAAAAGATCTTGCTTTTTCAATTCATGAAGATGATCTCACTATCATGAAAAAAAAAGTATTTATGTAGGCCTTATTGGGCTGCATGGATTAACTATGTCACAGATAAGAAGATGGAAGCTTCTCATGCTATGCTTAATTTGAAGAATATTTTTATGAATGGAAGAACTTAATCAAAATGCTTTATCCATTTTAGCTTCTTTTTGCTAATAATACAAACATCACAAAGACAATCATATATGGGGGAAAGATTCCAGACAATACTTTTGTTCCAGAATATGTTTTTGCTTGATAATGAGTACTGATCTGATCATCGCCAAGTCTTACTGCAGATGCTTATGAAATTAAGTCCTTAGCTGTGTAACAAAGTGACTGAGAAAATTAACTCCTTAACTGTGCAAGAAATTTATAGCAACACCAACAAAAAAAATTGCTTTCTTCTTCATACCTACCTATGTATCCACTTTTAAACTAAAAAAAGGTTGGTTTTAGCTTTTTACATGGTTTTCAGACAAAAGACAACACAAAATATATATGCATACAAATAAATATACTTATATGTAATATAAAATTTGCTTTGTAGTCTAGTTTTCAAATAATTCTTGCTTTCTCAGTTTATATCCTTTGCTTGTACTACATTTTTATATTGCATGAATATATTATATTATATTATTTACATATATAACTTGTGTGCAGTAATAATGTGTGGAGGTAACCAAAGAAAATTTTTCCAATAGCTCCATCACTCTCATTAATACCACTATTTGTCTCTGACCCCTCTGGCCTCTGTTGATTATTTGACAGGGGGAGTTACTTAATGATTTATTTTTGAACAATAGTACTTCTAAAACTGTGGAGGTTACTAGTGAGATTTGTACACAAGTGTCTTCCTTGCAAACTGCAGAAATTATTACCTAGTAAGGAAATTAAGGATTATTAGGTTTGATTTTTTGCATGCAGTAAATTCACTGTCAGAATTTTAGGACTATCATTGCATATCATGCAGAAGCTTTATTCATTAACAAGTTAGATTGCCTCATTTCTGGTTTGATTCTTGAAAGATTTCAAACATCACTTTACTGAAATAAGCCCATAAACAATACCTAAATCTTTTTGTCAAATGAAAATATTTTGTGATATAAAATTTTCACCAATACTTTAGGAAGGAATTTTGCCATCTAATAGGTTCACAAACAATTTTTTAATATTCTGGTAACAACTATGATCTTAATTTCATCCAACTCTGTAAAATGTAGAAACTATTAAAAAAAATTAACATCAATCATAAGCAGCTGCTACCTATTGTAAATGTTAGCTCAAGCCCTGGAATATGACATTAATTTGAAAGGGAACGTAAAGTTATGCATAAAAAGAACATCTTAACATCAGTGTAGAAAAGGTTTTCTTAAATGTGGGAGGAGGGCTCAAGATATCACACTTTCTGACACCTCAAATACATTTGGTTTTTTGCACTCAACAATTTAAGTCAAAAATTGTATAATTAATTTATAGTTCAGATTATGCATTTTTAAAATTTCTAAAATTTCACATTGTGTCTTTGTTCATATTTTTCTAAGCTCAAGATAGGCAAAGGATGTGGCATGGATTTTTATTTTGGGAGGGGAGCAGGTGTGTCTAAATATGAAACTTGGAGACATACTGATGTGTAAGGTAACCTAGAACACGTAGTGCTAATTTTATATAAATGAGTTACAAATTGTTGAGGTATCCAGTGTTGTCCCTCACACAGTGTTACACCCTGTCGCTGATATGGTCCATGCAATTAGTGCATCTCCTCCTTGGGCTTGAACAAGACTAGACAGTTCATGCAAAACGAGAATACTATTCTGTTTCTTTGTGTTTCAGGATATTTACATTCTATCCACTTTGTGTACTAGGCTTTTGCAAAACACAAACCCCAGGATTAAATCTTAGGGAAGAAAAAAGTACATGTTTTAGCTTTTTGTGTTATGGTACAGGTGAAGGTATTGTTTTACATATAGGATTGATGCACTCAGTCATATCAAATCACTAAAGATGAACCAAGTGGTAGATTAAAGGGGAGAGGAACTTAGTGACATCTATGAAATATTAAAAAAATGTTGCGAGCACAGTTTAAATGTATGAAAGTAATTGCACTATTTTACAGTGTCCTTAGATGCAACTAATTTTAAACATATGAATTATTTTGGAAATTATCTCAATTTAAGGGTATTCCAATACAAAAAAGGCATTACCATCAACTTACTGCAATTCATGTGTCCAGGCAGGTACAGGAGTGTCCCTGACATTCAGCACAGAACCAGATGTATTACATGTATTTACTGTTCTTACTGTTGTTACCACTCATGGGCATTACCATGGCACTAACCCCTGGGAATCTGTATCATGAAGAAGGACAGCCAGCAACATTTTGCTGTCTCACACATACGATATCCTTCAGCCTACTTTCCCGAGACTCATTCTAGCATCTTAAGTAGCTTCTGATTTTTCTTGGTTTTATCTTTACTCCCTTTCTTGGAGGAGGAGGGAGTTCATCTCCCCACCACAGACAGAGAAGCAGCAGGCTTCCTCTGCCACGCTGCTTCACTGCTCCTTCCACAAAAGATCACAGTAATAAAATGCTCTAGAGGAAAGACCAAGCTATGGATGTAAACTGGTGCCCACATACACAGAGGCCACGAGTTGTAATTGTAATGGTAGCTTTATGGCAAGAAGAAACGGAAGCTCTTGGTTACTAGAGTCCTACTTGCTTTCACACCCAGAAAGATTCTGGCTACAACCTATACTGTATTTCAACTAATCACCAGTTCGAAGATCCATTTCAGTCATGTAAAGAGATTTACAGTGATGGCAGCACCTAACTTTTCTAATTACAAGGGACTTGTAGGTACTAAGATTGTAATCAAAGTTTTAAAAGATATTTTGACAGCATATACAGCGCACATATTACTGTAGTGTGGTATAACGTTTTTATTGTTACAACTTTGGAAAGTGTCCTGTCTCCCTTCAATTAAGGAAGGGACTCTTCATGGTAGTAAAAACATCATAGCTCAGATTTCTTTTTCTTTACCACAGCTCTTGATTCTAGTTCCTCAGCTGGGCTTGTGATAAGTTCTGTATTTAAATCAACTTTTCTGTTAAGAAGGAAATTACTTTATGGATGACATCCTGGTTCAATTTACATCAATAGCAATATTCCTCTCCCTTCATTGGAGCCAGAATTTCATAATACAAACTCAAATTAATTTAAAAATTATTACTGTAAGAAATACAGCTTCCAGAGGCAGCATTTGTCTTGTTTCCAAATGCTTTTAATAACATAATGATGCACAATTTTTCAGACTTTCATATAAGTAAAGTGTATCCTTGTCCAGAGAAATAAAATGGACAATGACAGAGAAAAGAAATCTCAATTTCCTATGGTGATACCAAAAAAAGGGGAAAAACAATAATTTAAAGAATAAATTTAGTAAAATTGTGTACCACAAATGCTATAACACACTAATCAATCTGATGGTTTTTTTCTAATGCTATTTCAGAAGAATGCTATGGTTTTATCTATAACATATTTCTATATATTCTGCTTTTCCATATTTTAATACATTGGCTTCATTTTCAGTATGATTAGAACTCCTGAATTTTCTCACTTTAGAAGGATCTTAAAATCCATGTGATGTACTTAGATAAGTTTCCAAAGAACAACAGCTTCTTGAATCTCTACTTAATTCTTTTTTGGACTAAAACCATACTTACATATGTTATTATGCTACTAATTATAGACATCAGTCAAATCCATGCTTGAAAAATATTTCTATCATTTTGGTGATGAACTTGCTTTGGAAGTGTTATTAATACCTTAATAAATAAATCACTTAATATCAGATTCTTTTAATTTTTTTTTTATTCAAACTGGAACTGACATGCACATAAATGTCTTGGAAGGCCTGAAAATCAATAAAAATAGCTGCATTGCTTAGCCTCTCTTTCAGGTCTTTTTCACATTTGGTTCTTATTTTTCTGTCATCTTTCTCCTCTAATTTCTGACAACATCACATTTGATGAAATTGAGTGAGTTAGTAAGAAAGAATGTGTTGCAGACTTCTGTTTATAACCCAACATCTGACTGATTTATAATATTAGAATATCTTGTCAGCTATGCAAGGAAGTATAATGTGTTTTTTAGCAGGATTCTTCATTTAGAATGTTTCTGGTTTTGTTGATAAAAATGATTATTTTTCCAAATACTGTATCATGAGGGAAAGGAAAAGGTTTCCTCATCCTATTACAATTAAAAGTGGCCTTCTGCTGCCAACAAATGTACGTGTTCACTTCTAAAGGCACAGTCCTTATGAAAAAATTAAAATAAATACGTTTTGGTTGGTTTAAACAACAGATGGCTGACATCTTTTACACTCTCATTTTTCCAGTGGTATTTTACCACCATCTGAAAAGCTTGAATTGTAGCACTTCTTGTGTTTTTGTTGATTTTATGATAGGAACCAATCTGGGAAGGAGTAATGACATCTCTGTGAAGGGCAAATGTTTTGCAGCAGTTTTCTGCATGTAAAGTCTGAGACAGTGAAAAAGAATAGGTAATGTGAAGGGTTTAGCTTTGGTTATGACGCTCAGTTGGTGAGAGATTGGAGCGAAGAAAGACTACATTGGCAAGAAATTTCTAGAAACGGCAGTGTGCCTCCTTTCTCTTTATTGAAAAATGTAAGAAATTGTTGTAAACATCCAGTTCTTATTGCTACACCAAGACCTTTGACTCTGGAAATAATTGACATTGTAAAAGCTCCTTTTTTTCCTCTCTAAGCAATTTAGAAAGTGGAAGATGTGATGGAAAGTAGATTAGGGATAGAAAAACTGAAAGGTTTCTAGATAAAACAGGAACATTTGGTCTGAACTCAGAAACTCCTTAGACATGGGTCCCCCTGTGAAAGCATTGGGATCAGTCAGTAGAAGTAAAAATCTAAAACTTTTTCCTTGTAAACAAATGTTAGTATGACTGACCTTCCTGTGAAAGGAAGAGTCATGCTACACATGACTACTTTCATCTCATGCTTTGAGTCAGGCAGTGTTGTTCTCAAGTGTAGCTCCTCAGCAAGCAGAGCTCACGTGTCACCGCAAAACACGGGCAGCAGAGATACACTGGGCCAGGCTGCCTGCACAGGCAGGAGAAGGCACCCCACTGTCTCCATGTCCTCCCACACTTTACCTTCTCCTTCCTCTCCACCACACCCAAAATACTTTTCACATTTTTGTAGGCTTTAATATGTCACCTGTTATTCCAATGGATCCTGGGGAGGCTTACACAGAGCAGATCATTGGTGAAAGCAGAATAGGTTGCTTTAAAGCAGAGTTAAGTCAAGTATTTTTGGCAGGTGAAGTTTCATCAAAATATTGGTTTTTACAAAGCTGAAAAGCTGCCCAGAGATATGTCAGTTTAGACAAAGATGAACTTTTTCAATAAGAAGTGTGTGAAGAGAGACACAGAGAGAGAGACAATTCAAGGTACAGGCATAAATGTACCCACATTCTCACCCAAAATTCTCAGCCAGCATAATTCTGTTCTCTGAAAATATTCACGGGTTTTGTTTACCTTCCAACAAGACATTTCAAAAGAAAGAAAAAAACAAAACCAAAAAAACACCAACACCTTAAAATTTGACACAAAATAAAATTGAGACTGCTCAATTTTGGACAACTCAAGCTTAAGATCAGACAACTGAAAAGAAAAAATAAGACTTTTTTTTGGCAGCTTTCAAAAAAACCTGTAGTAGTTTACCTGTAGCAGTATTAAAATAGAACTTGTTAAGCTCAATTATTGCAGCCTTTAAAACTGCAGTTTGAGAGAAATCTTAATTGTGTTATTTTCTTACAATAAGCAATGGAGGGAAAAGTATCCAAGTATTACGTCCCTGTAAGTGAAAATTAATTGAAGATTGTGCTAGTTTGAAAAATTATGTAAAGGGACAGGATGAAATATTATTGCATTGGAACAGAGTGACATGTAGCTGCTTTCTTCTCTATTTTTTTTTCTAATTTCTTGAGCAGTGTTCCTTATCAAAAGTATATCATGTTATCTGAGATAAAGAACAAGCTGGAAAAGAGCTACCTATGTATCATACTCTGTATAAGTTGTCATCTTTGGGGGAAGGAAAACAAGAAGATCGACGCACTGCAAAGTGCTTCAGTATCCAAAATATCCATATTGATTCAATGTAAAGATGTGCTAGGAACTATGGTAAGTGATCTGAATTTACAACTCAGTCAGCAAAGGAAGAAGTATCTTATAGCTGAACATTTCCACTGCTCATTTTTCCACTGCTCTGAGATTTATAGTGACATTTTTTAATGAAAACCTATTGGCTTTAAGGACATTGGATAAAGGAGAGCAATATAGTACACTAATCTCTGAGATATACCACATTTTGCAGAAGCTTTTGGGAAAAGCAGTCAGCCATATTGATTTGGAAGGCAAAGAAAGGAACTTTCCAATAGGAGAAAAGGGTAAAGAACTTGTTCATGGCTCTTAGAGACCAGGGGAGAATCTGGGCTGCCCTATACATATGCATGGTCATGCATAATATACTGTTTTTCCAGTGAGAATTCAAGGTAGCTCCTAATGTTTAGTTAAAACAGAGATAAATACTCTTTCAGCTTTTGGTTTGGGTTTGTGCTGTTTTGTGTAAAGCTGGCTTGCCTCCCTTCTTGACAGAAATTAAGAGAATGAAATAGCAATGGTTGTAGAAGCCTTCTAGAGGTACATCCTGAGTGAGACTTGGTGGAGTGGGAAGTAAGACAGCTACAAGGACACCACAAAAAAAGTCTGTCTTCATACCAGATGAGCTGTACCAATGGCCATCACAGTGATGGAGAAATGAAATTGCGTGGGACACAGCCTCTCTCTTTCCATGGCATAGAGAACATATGCCACTTTGGGAGGTCCTACCTGGAAACCCAGAGCACTCCCCTTCTCCCTTTTTTCTTTAGCAAACAGATACTACTCCAGATGCAGACTCATAGATGCCCAAAGGAGGGGAAGAATAACTTCCACAGACGTGCTGGCTCCACCACTGCCAAATACAGCCCAGAGTGTGGAGGCTGCCTTTGCCGCAGGGCTCACTGCTGGCTCATGTTAAACTTGATGAATGTCTGGGCTCCCTGGACCTTTCCTGCAGAGCGGTTTCCAAGCAGCCAGCCCCCACCTCTCACTGCTCCATGCCGTTATTCCATTCCAGCTGCAAGGTTTTTCATTTTGCTTTGTTGAACTTCCTGAGGTTTTCTCCCGCTCATTTCCCCAGCCTGTTGAGTGCCACCTCCCAGCCCTGCCCTCCAGAAGATCAACTGCTCCCCAAAAGAGAGGTGGAGTTAACAAGTCTTCAAGCCTGATAGGGATGTATTTTCCAGACCAGGGCTTGAGTTTGATGGCTATGTGGTAAACATTGCAGATAAAAGTTGTCTCTTTATTAGCTGTTAAACTTAAAACTAACCCTGCCTTTCCAAAGCAAACCGTAAAAGGATTCACCCTTTGCCTACACAGGGCATCTTTCAGTGCAACACTTTCAGCTTTTCCTTCTCACCTTGAGAAGGCTCCATAGATCACATGAAAGGAGGATATGAGAAAAAACAGGAGGCAGCGTTATGCCAGCCCCATTCTGAAAAGAGCATTTATTGCACGTTTCATAAACTAAGGTATCAGTATGTTATGCGTACAGCCTCATTAATATACAGAGCAGAGAGTGGATTCTGTGAAAGGTTAGGTGAAGGGCCGGCTGCTGATACATCTCACCCGATATCTTTCTACACAACTCTGGGAAAAAGCATTTTGTCCTGCAAAACGTAGCCTTACAGGTACAGCACTGGGGTGTACTTGCCTCCATAGCCATAGACTCAAACTTTTATCCCTTGGGTCAGTGAGCAGTAAACAATGGTTTGAATTCATTACACTGCTACCTGTGCATGAAACTGTGAGTACGTGAGAGAATGGGCATATACAAAGCATTCACATTCCTTTATGTTTAAGCTCAGAACTGTCTCTATTTCTGTCTCTCATAAAAAGACACTGGATAGAAATTCATAATGCAAATGATCTCCACAGCTAGAATAAGTGAATCATAAAGATATACCTGTTCTTTAGCCACTTTTTCATACTGAGGTAGTTTTCTTATAAATGTTTGTTTTAAAGTGTGGGAAATAATGGAGAACTTTTTTAATTAAGTGGCTGGACTTATTCAACAAAAATATACAAATTAAAAAGAAAAAACAAGAAACAATATGAAGTCTTGATGAATATAATGCAAAGGAATATTTTGATTTAGGACTTTAAAAATGAACAAAATTTAGTATACAGAAGTTATTAAAATGATTAATAATGACATGCAACTACTATTGTAATTGCTTTACTAATCATAGGGGCATTATGCAAAGTTCTTTAACATGAAAAACATAATTTGCATGTGTGTTATTGCTAATTAGTTTGACGCTTTGTGCTAGCAGGATGATCACACACCAGGAGCGTATATTTAGAGTATTTGTAACAAGGAATTTATTAAAGGATAGTCTTCTACATTTGGTTATGATGGAAGACTTGGTAACTTTGTTGAACACTGAATGCTGTCATTGCCCTTTCCTGACTATGACAAAGGAGGGCAATGCATGCTCCATAGTGACTGATGCAAAGTGGTGACAAGAGTCATTTATGTAGTTAGGAGAAAATAACCCATAGCACTTTGTGAAAATGGCATTAAGCAAACAAATATTAAAAACAATGACAGATACAGGCTGTTGAAATTCATATCAATAATATCCTTGTTTTCCACTAGCAACTAAGAAAAAAAGAAGAAATACACTAAGTTGGATTACACAAAAGGTCCTTTTAAACCTTTGGTTCTAGGGAAGGATGCCATCACCAGGAGAGTGAAGTTGGGTTGGTATATTCAAGAGACACCTCTGGATGTAGGCTACATCCAGAGAACTATTTGAAAACATTTAGAAGATATACAAAAACATCATGCTGCCATTAAAGAGTTTTCAATCTACTTTCAGTTTGGCAGAAAGAAGGTTAACATTAAATTAAATATACATGCTCATTATTACTTTGAATAAGGAATTTATTGTTGTTGCATTGAATATTTTAATAACATTCATGCAGTAAACACTGCAAAGAACATTATAGCAAACTCATTCATTTTAATTAGTCATGTTATAAATTATGCGAGTGACACTGCTCAGCTGCCTAGCAGTAAGTAAAATGCCATTTCTGTATTCACATGTAAATAACTGTGGATGACAATTAAGAAAATGTAGATAAAGGAGTATATAATTACTGCTATTAACATTATACCTTAAAAATAATTGAGGACTAAGTTATACCTATAAAATAGAAAGCTCCTTTGAAGACAAAACCCAAAAGATTCTTTTCATATGCTTGTTTTAATCCCTTTGATTATTATATGTTTAATGAATGCACAATACAAATAAGTATGGAAGACAAAGCAATAAGGAACAAAGAAAAATGTTTTTATTTTTCTGATGATTGTACAGACTGAAGTCTAACCTACTGTAATACGGATTTTTAATTAGTCTGTGTTTGCTACAAGATGAGGATGAGAGGCAACTGCTTTTTATTTAAGTTTTGCTTTTCTGTTGACATATTTGATTTGGCAACTGTAGAAGCTTGTGAATAGATATGGACCAAACTTTGGTAACCATGAAATATTTTGTTAATTCATTTTGCAGTGAAAAACTGCTTAGATTAAAAAATGTATGTATTAATAAAGTCAAAATATTTAAACATATTTTAAGAGATAGTTTAATTTGTTTTGTTGTTTTGCAGTTTCTTCAAATCTTATTTTAAGAAATGTAAACAGAATTTATTAAAATGGTCTAATTTTCATACAACTACCTTGTTTTATGCTTCACTTGATCCAAAAATAGTAGTTTTTAATTGTCAGCAAATTGAAGGATTTTGTATATCCTTATTTATATATTAACAACCCCAAGCTTTTACTGATGCTTAGGTAAAGACATGGGATTGCCTGTATCAGTGTCACATCAGTGAGATTTACTAAAAAGCCATCATATATGTTGGTGAGATATTGAGAAATGTTATGAAATGTTAAATAATTATTTTCCTCAAACATTGGCTGGGAAAAAATTACCAGTAATAGTGTCAACCAGTTTTGGGTTTTTTTTTAATTGTAGTATAAGTTGTTTAAGTTCTGTTGATCACATAATTCACATGGCAATTAATTCTAGGTCATGTGATGAATTAACCTTATGTGCTCAGAAGAGCAAAAAACATTGGTAGCATGTCCTATCTACAGTGGCCTTTTCTGGTTCTTTCTACAGTGTGTCCATATGAGAGACACATGGTATCTACTAATTTTCCCCTCTCCCCCCTCCCCCCAAAAATCAAAATGGGGTGAAACCACAGTTCTTACCAAAGCATGCTAAGCCCATCTACATCTGGGAGGTCCTAATTGCTTCTCACAACACCAACAGTGCCATCATGACTCACATGTTATTTATACTCCAATGCTTCTGCCCTAGCTTCTGCCAAATTTTCTCCATCACATCAAGCCACAAAAATACACTGAGATATTTCTCTTGATATGTAGCAAGTACAAGCTGTGTTGTATATGGAGCACTGTGTACCACTAATTCATTTCACTCATCTCTTAGCATATAGTATGCTGAACTAGTCTTGTTAGTATGGGTCCACTCACAGTTATGGGTCATAAAGCTATGCCCAGTCACCACATTAAACCTGATCTGTAACTGTTCCTGAATACTTAAGATGTTCTGTCTGAAATGTTCTTAGAAATACAGTAGTTCAGTCATTTTCAAATTGCCCTATGCTTATTTAGTTGTCCTTAAAATCTGACATCAAATTGCTATTACTGATAGAAGTGTAGAGGAAGAAAATCTGTGCACGGCAGTTTCAAATGGAAGCACTTCAAGTAGAAAGATATGAGAGCTGCTGGAAGCACTTGCAGCACTGACTGATCTGGTTATAGATTAATCTCCTTTGTGCAAGCCAAGCCTGCTGTCAGCAATAGCTTGTCTCTTTTTTGGCTGATTTCAAAAGCATCACACAGAAAATTAGGTAAAATGAAAGGTGATGCTTCTCCTTTCTAAATCCCATACCGTGCATGATACAGAACTTTGCGTGGTCTGGCAAATGAATGCAAAGCAATGAACTTGCAGGTAAAGTTCAAGAGTGCACAATGACTTCTAGCTGGTGAGCAGTGTTAGAATTCACAGTATCTGTAGAGACAAAACATGGTTGCCTGTGGCCCCTGGAAATGGGGGAGGGAGTAGTTCAGGTAGGGCTACAGTAGTCCCTGGAGAAGTGAATGATGACCAAGTAAAAAGAAATGCAGGACGGATAGTGTAGAGAGTGGCAATGACAATGTCCTGGTGGATCATTAAGCTCTCAATCCAAATATCAATGGCAGTGGCAGAAGGCTTTTGTTAGCCTTATCTTAATATTAGCCTTATCTTATTTTTTTACATATAAAAGCCAAGTTTATTGGAAGACTTTGCCCGACAATTATTTATCTTAGCTGTTCTTTCAGATTCCTTCATTTTGGTAGAATTCAAAAGATTTGGAAGTGGGCATGAGTAACAAAGTAAATAAGTAATCTGGTTGGTAATGCTCATTTGCCACCTTCTCTCTTTGCTAACAAATGGTACAAACACCAAGGCATCTATTGCAGCAGTATACTATCAGACTTCATTGTGGATTGAAATGAAATGGAAAAGAAAATCAGAATAAATTCTACTTGTAAACTTGCTGTAAAAAACAGATGAGATATCATCCTAAAAAGTATTATTTCCATGTTCTTTCTTTTCTACAGAGATGGAAAGGGATCATTAGGAATATATATAACCCAGCAAGCAAGGGACTGTTAGACTCCTCTGCAAATAGTGCATAATAAATCAGTGAACAAAACCCATGAAGACTCCACTGTTCAAAATTATTTTTCGAAATCCCTACCCCTGCTATGACAGATGTAACTGGGTGGTCTAGCTTAAAAAAATATCCCAAACAAATGAAAAAAGTTCTTCCCAGCAGCAGAGTCCTCTCACTATTTCAGAACTCAGGTTTGAGGATTGAAGAAGCAGCAGTAGGCTTATTATCTTCTGTAAGATTCAGTCTCCTGTGACAATTTTTTGACAAACTCTAACAGGATAACAAGGTATGCAGGGCTGACACAGGAGGATGATAATGCACTTGAGATTGCCTTTTGAGTAATTATGTGATCCCAATTAAATTATTCTAGCTTAGAATGTCTTAAAAGGCAGGTCAAAATTTGGTATTCATTGTCCATCTTTATCTAGGAGTTGAAGTCCTGCTCAGTACACTGCATAATTACCGTGAAAGTAATGATTAGAGCCTCATTGTCAGGCTTCATTACTGAGCTTCCTTTGCAGCACTCACAGCTTAGGTTGCTCCCCAGTTTTGCTTGCATTTGAATGCATGATGTTCTGGTAATAAATGTCATTTAGGATATATATAAAGGTACTGTCACCCCAGAGATAACTTCAATCCTAATTAAGCATTTGCAGTATTTCTAGAAAAAAAAGGTTACTATTTATGCTTGTTCTTTTAATAACTTATGAGTCTGGATGCTATACAGTCAAATACACCTTCTGATCATAATCAGAATACGGATGCACTTTGGGAAAAGATATCCTTTGGTTAAAAAGGAATTACTTTGCTGATTTTGTCTCAGAAGAGTTTTTGCACTAGTATTCCAGGAGTAATCTTTCAAAGAAGCACATTTCATCATGCAGGCATTTTTGATTACTCTTCTGCACAAAGTACATGGATTATTTGTCCTAAAGGACTGCAACTGACAGTAAAGAGACTGTTTCATTTACTTTAAAGAAAAGGATTAGCATTCAAAATGTCATGGGATCTTGGATGCTCTCTCTTTTTAGTGAGACAGCAAATGACTTATGTTTGAATATATGCATAACTGCTATGTAATTATTTCGATCAGTGAAAAATAACTAATTCAGGTCTACAAGAAATGTAGGCCAGAAATGGTCAGTTAATTTGGTTTTGTAATTAACTGTACACTCCTATGGTTCTCTCTTCATGTTTCTACAGCCCAAAAGTATCCTTGTATTTAGCATCAGTTATATAGTTTGTTATCCAAGTAGAAGAAATAAGTCCATCTACCAGCAGTGCCTTTTCAGCTCAGATGTCAGAAAACGAGATGGCACCCAGCTATTCAATAGCAGATTGGATGCAACTCCCACTAGGCATGCAGTGTCAAATTGGTCAAGGCCCACAATTATTACTTCACTTAAATGATATCTTTCTATAATTTGAATTCAAAATATCAAAAGCTTCAGCAGCCTGCCTGTATACATGATGGTGAACAACGTTTACCTCTTAGAAAATCCTTAAACCATACCCATGTTAACAAGAGACAAATGTGAAAAGGTCACTGACAAAAACCTATAAGGGGCAATCAAAAAGTTATTTATTAAAATTTGCATTAAATAACAACTTCATGAGGTTTGATATTGATTCTTTCTCAAATAAAAAATATTGCAAAATTATTTGTTCACTGTAGGAAGCTACTGGGAAACAATACCTGCCTTACTGGCTGAGATAGCTAATGCCTTCTGGAAGGAAGGGATGCTGACCTATTTTGTGAATAACATGGTAAAACTGACTATTTAAAAATACTAGCTTCTCATAAAATAGATTTCAGCAATTTATTTTGTGTATATATAGTTATATATAATCTTACATTACAAACATAATTTGGCAATGCGATATAGTGTTTAAGTAATAACTATCTACAAAGGTTCACACTCCTTAAAAAGCTTTCATAATCCCAAGTATCACGTTAGACCAAACAAAATAATCACATCAGTGTTTAACCAAAAGCTTTTCTGAGTGTACATATTTGGGCTGCACAACTGGAAGCTTATGTCAAACTCAGAGTCAGTGAGGGCAAAGAGCTCCAGGGGCTCGGGATATGGCTTGCTACAACCCTTGATAATTGCCACCATTAATTTTATAACTCACTTGTGAGTTGAAACCCAGAGGTGAAGCCAAGGGCATCTTCTAACTACAAAGATATTAACAGTTGGAAAGCCAAGTTTGGTAAGCTATTGTTATTTCCTTAAATACATTTTCAATTCTATTAAAAATTAACAAAATCCATCTTTTTAGGAGCACATCCAGTGTGTGCAGCTGGAATTTTGTGATGGAAAGATGGCGGAACATTTGATTTGATACAAGATTGGCCTTTCCCCAAGAGAAAATTATAGATTTTTCTACCAATCACAATGTAACACACGGTTTGCCAGGCTTAAAGTGCTTAGCAATATGCTTGGCAAAGGATGATATATACTAATCTGTCAATTGCACTACTGCTGTGTGTGGGAAAAAGAATTCATTTTGACTCCATTAAAATCTGAGCTCCTTAATCCAGGCCTTGATATCTTTGTTCTAGAGGAATATGTTTTTCTATGCAACATAAGATAGAGATTTCAAGCTTCTCAGATTATTCGCACCATGCATTGCCTGGGGTAAAAATGAAAAGTGAGAGGAATACTTTGCCATTGAAATGACAACAAAGCAAACTACTAGAAGCACAATTTGAATTTTTTTTCAACAGAAAATTGCATCAGTTTTAGTCCTAGCCTTGCCCAAAGAAGGAAATCCAAGATCATCCAAAGCTTAAGGGAAAAAAGCTGTTGTTCATGGTACCATTTCACAGGCAACAGAAAGTTGTATATTGCAACAATAAAACACATTTGTGACAGAAACAGAGCTTTGGTCCTCTTAGAATTAAATAACGGTTCCTTAATGTAATTTTTGTCCCTTGGTAGCTGTGGAAAGCTTTGTGTTTTTCTGATTTTGTGCCTAGATATGTGAGCATTCCTCTGTACTCATCTCTAATAAACTAAATTTGTTTCTTCTTTATGCTTGAACTTTATGCAGTTGAAGGGTTTATGATTCAGCCATGGTGGTTGCTTGTTAAACTTCTGATCCGACTTTCTGCATTGAAAAATATTAATGTGTCCTCAATATAATGTCATTAAGGAATTCTGAACTCTCCTGAGCCTCTCTTTTTTCAAGATTTAGATTTGCCTCTTATCTAACACACCAATCCTTGGAGTTTTAAATTTGCTTTTTTTAACCTTGTGTCTCTGTTGTGATGTCCTTTCTCCTTTTTTCCTTGAGAATCATGAGGCCTCATGAGTCCATGGTCAGAGTCAACTAATTCATTTCAGTGATAAGAGTCAAACTGAAAAGGTCTTCCTGTCCCTCCCTTCTGCAATAAAAACCAACAACTTCAAGCACTGTCAGACACTTTGTGCTTTGCTGCATTCTTCATCTGGTGGCTGCCTGAGTATGTCAAGTCACCTCTTACTACCAAATCATGTATTTCTTTAATTGCTGGGAAATATCATCTTCATCTGTAAGATTCCTCCCTCCATATAATTCTCCATTTTAGCATAAGCACACATCTTTCTTCTGTTGTACTAATTAAATGAGAATTCAGTGTTACTTCTGGGGTTTTTTTTGACACACACACAAAAATAAATCAATAGGTAATTAGGATATCAAAAGATTTTAGTAAACTTTAAATGGAAACCTCAAATCTTTATCTTAGAGCTGGAAAGAAAAAAGTGTAAGTTGGGGAGAAAATTTCTTGCTTACTTAGCACACTGAAATAGTATGTTTAATTGTCTATTCCATTTTAATCTTGCAGACTATTAATAGTCTTTGCATAAATACTACTTTAAATCCTAGAAATTTATTTACTTGAACATTATTCCATACAATGCTGAGTTCCACAGACTATTTACATGTTGTATAAAGTAGAACCTCTCATTTTAAATGTGTTGCATTTTAATTTTGAATGGCCTCTTCTCCTTCTTTTACTGAAAAGGGTTAATAGAATTTAGTCTATCATTCATGATTTAATATATCACATCATGTAAAGTTTTGCTTTTCTTCCCACAGTAAATAAGATTAGTCTACATAATCTCATAAAATAAAAGCTTCTGCTCTTCCTGCCTCCAGTCGTATTTTTGCAGTACTTTCCTGAACTTTTCAATTCTATTTATTTGTGAGATTAACTAAAATCAAACATATTTTGTAATCAATATATCTTAGAAGAAGCCATCCTACTCCTTGCACAATGTTTCTGAGTGGTGTTAGTTTGAGGTGGGTTGTTTTGGAAAATGGTGCTAGTAATAATTTTAAACTAGAATTTCATTAAAAAAAGTCATTTTTTGTGATGGTTATTTAACAGACTGACTTGTAAGTCTAAATTCCATTGCAAATCACTGAGCCTAGGTATTATTGAATTAAGCATACGAAGCCTTGCTGGAGGGGTGGAGGGAGGAAGGGAGGTAGGGGGAGAGCCCTCCACTCTTTCTCATTGCACAGGATTTTATTTTTCCAAGGTGGGTGGTTGCCAGGAAACAGTAAATACAACTGAAGAAATGGATTCATTTGATGTGAATCCCATGAGCAGGGTGAGGGAGCAGAACACCGTGCAATGACTAAGCTGAGGATCAGTTCGAGAAATCCACATTTGTTCAGGTGATTACTGAGCAAGCTACACACAATAATTTATTTTCACATCCTTTCCTACCCTGTGTCCATCCCCTGAAAAAAAGGAAGATGAGTGTAGCGCTGGGCAGCCCCATGGACTTTGAGGGCAGCTTTGCTGGGGTGAGGCCTGGCACCCAAGAAGCACCTCTGTTACTCTGGGGGAGAGGAGCTGCCTGGCAGTGCCAGTCAGACACCAGGGTGCTCCCCACAGTCCCGGCTCCGCTCCCGCCTCTCTGACTCCTCTCCTTCCTACCCTGCTCTTACCTCCTCCCTCATCTCTTCCTCCTCCCCTCCCACTTGAAACCATGGAATTAACATCACATTTGCTTCCAGCTCTGCTGACACAACATTCATTTCCCATGCATGTATTTCATCCAGACTGAAATCTGCTGGATGCAAAGCCCATATCCTTCCTGTGTTGTTTGGTTTTTTTTTTTGTCTGGTACAATCAGGCGCTTTTCTTGTTTGTTTCCATGCATCATCACTGCAATAAATGTAAATAATAACAGTATGCGCAAATTATCCATGATTAACTGTTTCTGGGGTTAGATTATCAGTTCTCTGGGAAACACTCCTCCCATAAGAAGTCTGTAATCTTATAGTAATATTAAATCATTGAAAAGATTCAGAAATGTTAAAGCAGAAAGACTTCAGCAAGGGAAGCTGAAATATGCAACTGCCTAATAACTGCTCTGACATTTTTATGTAAAGATATTTTTCAAAATACATTTTAATTGACAAATTTTGTTACAAAACTTGCAGATATCATACCCTGGTAATTATATGTACAATTAATTTGGAAGTGTGCTGGAGAACAGAATTAGTGCAATTAATTTCACTGTAGAAACAGGTATCTGTGGAAGGACATATACTTTAAGATGACATCCAAAAATATCCCACTTTCTTTTTTATCTATTAATTTTTGAAGATGATAACTGGTGAGAAATTCTTGTGTTATGGCTCATCTTTCTGATTTGTCTTTGTTGTAATGTTGTAGACACATAATATTCTAGGAAAGATGTTTTGAGTTGGGTAAAAGGATATGTCTATCTAAGCAGCTAAAGTTACAACTACTGTTGCTCCCAGAGTTACCATATTTTATTCAAAGAGTCTCAAAAGTTTAGTTAGTAACTTTGATCTAAGTAGGGGTAATATCCATTATCTATTCAACACATACCTGTAATTTATACAGATTTGAGGACAGTAGGAGCTTCTTGACCTTGAATTATTTAATCTCAGAAATATCAGGTTTAAGGACTAGTAAAAGAGAAGATTTTTCTCCAGTTAAAAAGAAAAGCTATATTACACCTATAAGAAACAAAGTTTTTCAGAGAAATTGGAAATTCAAAACTGTAAATATATTTTGCATTGTGTAAACAACATCTACATCAGTTTTAACATTAATGCATGCCCTATTTTACTGCACACATTTTGCAGAGTTTAAGACTTGGAAAGAAAGATCAAAGCATAAAATCTAGTCAGTACTTATACAACTCAGGCCCATGAGAAAAGGTAAAAAAAAGCGTAACTTCTCATGAGGTCTGGATAAGAACTGGCTGAATGTCTTTGGTGGCTTATGGAGCTGAAAAAGATGCCAATTCCTGGACGTGGTACCTGTCTTGCTGCCACGGGAGTATGTGCTATGGAAATCTGGCATACGCTTACCCTGAGTAATGTCCACCAAAATAAAGACATGTCATAGATGTATGACTTACGCAAGTAACTTTCGTCATGTCAGTGCATATACTGTCAGGAGCACAATGACGAGAAATCAAAATTTCCTGAAATGCAACCCTGTATTACTTTTCTCAAAACACATTGCCATAAGTGTTTACAGTCTTTACAGTAAGATTTGCCATAGAGAACTACTATCAAGGTAGGTCACACTTCAAGCCTAACAATTTTGACAGTATCCTTTCAGTACGTTTCTTTTTTCAAAGGATCAGTGTGAGCGACTGCCACTTCTTATCATGGAAGAACACTTGCTGATCCTACTATAACCATCTTCTTCATTGCATTACTTACTGAAAATGTGGTGACAAGGTACAGCTGTCAGAAAACCATGTCCTCTACAAATATCTGACCTTAGCAAAGTACTAATTCATACTATATCCATACTTTATTTGTATTATATAAATATATGTGTTCCAATGCATACTGAATAGACAAAACTATTATTTATACAATACAAACAAATATGGAAAATTTGTTAAAGTTTCATGATCTATATACATAGTTACACAAAATAAATCTTTATAGTGTTTTGTTATTGTCTTTTTTCCTGTTGTTTTTGCTGATTTTGTTGTTCTTACTGTTATGAAATATTACTTTGAATTAAATAAAACCACCCAGCAAACTGCCTCTTAAGTGTATACACACATGCGTATATACACAAATCCCTGGAATGATGAAGACAAGAACCTGAAAGTGCTTGCCCTGTTTCATTTACCTTTGGTGTTCTCCTCTGTTTATCATTGTACTCATCATGATTTTCAGAATAGCACCCATATTTTATTGATTTTTTAATTTAATTTTTAATCTTTAAATATGAAAGTACTTTAAAAAGAGGTCAGAGTTATTATTGCCATTTTGTTGATAGGAAAAATGAGGCAAAGGAAGATGAACTGATCTATTTATGGTCATACAATGTAAAGCATGGCGTTTGTCTTGCCAGAGGTTCACCTTTCAGTCTTCTACACATTAAAAGGTGTTGCCCTCCTCTCTAGCTCTGTCCTCAAGGAGCTCAGCATCTTTTCTGGACTGTCCAGTAGAGTAATTCCTTAAAAAATATTTAGGACAAGAATCATGCAGAAAATCCTGGCCTAAGCAAATTCCATGGGGGTTTTACTGATGACTCTGATGCCTTTTTTTTTTTAACTTGTTTATGATGTCTAGATGCCTTCTAAAAAACAGTGTTTAATAGCTATTTAGAACAGGGAAGGTGTTTCCTTCCGGAGAAGATAATTCATCCACATTTGTATGTGTTTCCTTGTTTAGTCAGGAGGCTCTATGATGGCCTTATAGTTAGGCATTAGGCAGCTAGAATTACATTCATTCCCTGCTTCCTGATATTGCTCTTTTCCTAGCATATGTCGCGAGAACAAGTCTGTGCATTCTTTCACTCATTTTCTTGTCCCTGCGATATAGGAAATGCAGTGTCACAGATGTGCAAAATAATTTCATCAGTCTGCCCGTAGTGGAAAAGCCTGGGTAGATTTGACTTCAATAATCTGGAGATGTGGGTGTGCTGAAGTGAAGCAGATTTGAGATGGTAGAAATGTGTTGGAGGGAATGTGAAGGGAGTGAAGCAGAGGGAGTGGGAACCCCCATTTACTCTGGTACTTTCTTCTAGCTGCTAATCCCAAGGATGCAGATGTTAATAGCATTCTTAGTCTGTTCAAGCCAGAAATCTATTACCTGCTGTCCTGCCAGATCCACTTAGAGCCAGGACAATCTGTTCCTATAGTTATTCCCATTTGTAATTAAAATCAGAGCTATATCTATATAAACAGCCAGATACCACAGAATACTTGATGGTGGTAGTTTCATTTACTCCTGGCATAACCTAAGGCTTATTTTGTAAAATAAAAATAAAAAAATTAGTATTTGCAATTGTGTTATTAAAAAATATGTATTATTTCAAAATACACTTTGAGAAAAAGATACTTCTGCATGAGAAGAAACTAAACACAGCCACATGCTAACCTAATAAAGGAATCAGGGTTTTTTTCCAACTCCCCTTTACAAATTTCTGAATTTCTTCGTATTTTGGAAAATGTGTCAAATCAGGTGTGTGTCTAGGTCAGGACTGACAACTCTGTTACAGTTCAGAGTGCTTAATTATCTAATATAAAGAAAAAAAGGAAGCTCAGTCTATGTACATTTCATGTTCATGTACCTTTTCTATAGTTAAACTATGTCACTTGCTCTCACTTCAAAGATTTTTGTAGAAAAGCCAGATAATGTCATCCTCCGCTGAAATTTGGCACAAACATGAAATGTTTCTGACAGCACATGCTGACCTTGCATGCTGCTTTTACTTTTTGTAAAATAGTATATAATCAATGGCTGTAACATGGTTCCAAAGCAATTTAAACTACAGCCTGATTTTAATTAACTAGGGGAAAAAAAACAAACAAAACTCTCTCAACAATTTTTTTGGCTGAAATGATCAATTTCTGTCTCAGTAATAAGGGATAAGAACTGAAAATAATTCCATTATTTTAAATATTTATGGAAAATTAAGAAGTAAAATTTGCTTCCATTAAATGAATACTTGACACAAAATTACAGAAGAAAATAACAGGTCTCTGGACTAAACATAAATACCCAGATAAATATATTTGCATATATTTCAAAACATCTGTAAAAGCAGCAGTAAATGTGTAATCTTAACTTTCCAGAAACATACCTAGTAAGGAAACTGGGGTCCATTTACGANTTGCTGACCAGAGAATCACAATTGGTTTGAGATTGCCTATTAGTCTTACATGTGAAATAAGGACTAAAATGACAATTTTTTTGTTTTATATCAGTTGAGTTTAAAGTATTGGCTTATGTGGTGGGTTGATCCCAGCCAGCAGCTAATCACTCACGCAACTGCTCACTCACTCCTCCCCCATGGTGGGACGGGGGAGAGAACAGGAAGACAAAAAGCGAGAAAAGTAGTGAGTTGAGATAAAGACAGTTTAATGAGTCGAGGAAGGAGGAAACCCCACAAGCAACACAAACTGCAAAAGCTGAAAGCAGCCGCTAACAATCCCTGGAACTGAATGTACAGCAAGAAAGGGAGTGAGCAACGGATCAGGTGACGGAGCAACGATCAGGTGAAGGAGCAAATAAGTCAACATCGGGACAAGCAACAGAAAGTAACCGCCTGCCAAGCAACAGCTANCAAAGCAATTTAAACTACAGCCTGATTTTAATTAACTAGGGGAAAAAAAACAAACAAAACTCTCTCAACAATTTTTTTGGCTGAAATGATCAATTTCTGTCTCAGTAATAAGGGATAAGAACTGAAAATAATTCCATTATTTTAAATATTTATGGAAAATTAAGAAGTAAAATTTGCTTCCATTAAATGAATACTTGACACAAAATTACAGAAGAAAATAACAGGTCTCTGGACTAAACATAAATACCCAGATAAATATATTTGCATATATTTCAAAACATCTGTAAAAGCAGCAGTAAATGTGTAATCTTAACTTTCCAGAAACATACCTAGTAAGGAAACTGGGGTCCATTTACGACCAACTTTCCTCTTTGTTATGGGCTTAAACTTCTTGTGATACTGTAGTGTAGTGTGCAGAGAAAGGATAAACCAGCAAGACTACTAGAAAAGAAATGTTTTTCTTCTGAACTCTTCTGAGAATTTGTTCTGGAAAGGAGATTGCAGGCTGCCATTTTGCAGTGCCATACTACCAGCTTGATGTGCTATAAGTCCAATTCATGGTCTCACTGGCATAAATGTTTGTGTCTCACCCATTGAAACTGGTACTGTAAAAACTCAAATAAAAAGCATGCTAATATAAATCTAGGAAGTGGTATTGGTATTATTGTTATTAATATGATGTG
>VYZW01023235.1:2224-14741 GCA_013401315.1 Balaeniceps rex
ATGTACCCAGCAGGACTACAGTCTTTACAAAACCCACAGAGTTTATTTACAAAATGAATTTTGCTGTTGTAAGCTTTAAAACTGTAAAAGTATCATAACCCCATCAATAGAACGACTCCGCTCTAGTGAGTCCACTGGCTTCTAGGAAAGTTCTGTCACGCAGTACTTATTCATCCCAAAGTCATAAATAAACAAAACTTGAACTTCAAGAAAGATTAGAAAACACAACCANGATCTTTAGACACCTTCATTTTGTTAATGTGAAGAAAAATGATGAGAAAGGCATTGGTATATCAACGAATGGTCAGTGCACAGTCAATGATCTTTTCAAAGTATGTTTTTATGAGAAAGTTGGATTAATTTATTTTTCAGCCTTGACAAATCCTCCTCCACAATAAAAAAGGAGCAGAGCAATAACTGAGTTCAAAATTACACCAAGCATCCAAACTGATCAAGCTTTGATAACTATTTTTCTTCTTAACTCCCTTCCAAATTTTAAGTATTTTGATAACATTTTCATGTACAAATCACACAGAATATCTGATTGAAACATCCATTCAAGAACCAACCCCTTTATCTGCCACAGATCAATCATTATTAGTCTTTAAGAAAAACTTCACCCTACAGAAACATCAAAGCCACTTTGTAAGCAGACTGGTTTACTCATACAGTATTTCAGAGGGAGGCATGAGAGACACAAAAGCTCCAGAAGCAAAGCAGGACAGAGCAAGTTAAGGTTCTGATTCTATACCTGGGCTCAGATGGATGTACCCAGNTCTGCTCTTGGAAAATGAAGATGAAGAACTACAAAAGATGGTACGTGACACAAAAGGACAAAAGGACATATAAGGACAACACGTTAGCCGAGGAAGGAAACCGTAAGTAATGACGCAAATAAATACATCATCTTATCCCACATGGAGTGCTTGACTCGTTTAAGGACAGAGTTGATAATTTTGTGGAGTAATAGATTTTGTCCCAGAAGTTGATGATACTGGATGTGATGTCACAGGACAGACCCTAACATATACATATAGGAGTATAACGAAAGCGCAGTATTACATGTTCAAATTAGTCCTTGCTGCTCAGTGTTCTTGCAAGAGCTAGTGATTTTAGACAAGTCAAGCAATCTACAGCATATTTTTCCAGTATGTTTACAGTTAAATTTAACTACATGATATTCAGTGGACTTGTACAGCTGATTATGAAAGCAAAACAAGTTAACATTGCATTTTAGTTTTTACAACATATCACTTTCACAATATAATTATAGAAATTGGGGAAACAGCTTTACATAACAGAAAACTACCCCAAAGCAACAATTAAAAAGCAAACATCTGTTTGGCTAGCAAGGAAAAAAAAGTGATTTACTTTCGATAAACTGTATTATAGCTTAAGTAATTATGTCTAGTTCATCTCTTTGTCTTAAGAAATGGGAAGCAATCCTTTCATCTTTTTGTATAATAATTAGTTCTAAAGAGCAAGAATATATTAGAAAAGGAAAATAAGTCCCAGAGGAGAAACAGCGTGTCAAGCATAAAGTTAGTGTTTCTGTTCTGTGAAACAGAAATTACTTAGAGCAGGTAAAACAGCTAACAGTACGCATACGTTGGAGAAACAGCATGCCAACTGTGAAGCATGGTCCAGATCTTGTTGCTATCGATGCAAACACTCCAGCTACTACATAGGAAAGTTATACGTAATCATATCGTTGCAGAAGCCCCCATAAAGATGTGTTAGAGCGGATCAGAAACTAGAGTCTTCTTTCTATGAGAAACTGCAACATTCATTTTACAGTTTGTTTTTGTTCAAAAAACTATTTTTGTTTTTAAATTTTCAACAGAAGAGCAGATTGAGAGCGCCTGATTCAGGCCTATTAAAATGTTCCATTCCAATGTGGTTGATAAGGAGAAACTGTTATAACAGACAGCATTAACTCAATACATTATTTCATGGAGATAATGTATAGAAACAGATGCTTCAATATGGTACTGAAACTTAAATAAAATAAAAAAAAATAGCAAAGCTGAAATGTAGTATTAAAACAGTGCTGAAATGTTGTAACACAATGGCATATTTTTATTTTAACAAACTCAATCTCCACCAACTCTAGCGCTGGTCTCTGTAGGAGAGCATGAATGGATGAGGAGCAAATCCTGAACAGAATTAAGAAGTTCATTAATTAACTTTATTAGCTAATAACTAATTAAACAATACACTGTACTTTAATGTTGGATTCTGCCTTTATTTTACACAAAAGGCCTGAATCAGAGCTCACAGAAGTTAGAGACAGATTCTCAGTGAATCCAAAACCACTCTACTGAAGCCAAATTTAAATTTGAGGTAACTGCAAGCAAGAGTAGAGTCAGGCCCATGATTTTTGCCAGATAAAGCAGCTTCCTCCAACTTGATGATACAGCAAAGTTCTGCCCCGTTGGAGGTCCCTGGTCTAAAGCTGAAAAATATCAGCTGTAGTTCATCCTTTGCGCCCGGTGCTATGACAGCTCTTCACAACCTTAAAATATTGGATGAAAAGGAGGTGGGGTCCCTGAGGAGTGACTTGTTTTGCAGTTTTTAAATTTCTCCAAGGGCCTTTACAACAAAAGAGGAAGTCCTCTTATCGAACGACTATGCAATCAAACCAACTAAATATGTGCATTGGTTTGCAGAAATCATTTCACGCATCTGTGCTTAGACCTGTGTTTTCCATGACTTTCAAAGAGGACCCATAACCAACTGAAATTTGGGGCACACTGTTTTAATGTGCCAATTCTAATTACAAATGACAGAATTTGGCTGGGTTAATACCTCCTGCAAAAACCACTCCCTTGGATTCCTGCCTCACTGGAAGAGCTGTGTACCAAAAAATTGAGACAGTATCATATTTTGAAGAGGAGTATTGGTTACAAGTCATTCAAAGCACTTCACATATTATCTGAGAGATAGATAATAAATAAATATTGAAACAAGTAGATATAAAATGTTATTTTGTTAAATGAGTAAAGCCCCACACTTGCTCAGTCAGCACCATTAAAAAGTGAATGCTTAGGAAACCAACTTGCTTGAAGAATTTTTGTGTGGAAATTATGTGCCCCAGATCCTCTGTATTTCTCTCATGCCAGAGTAACTAAGCAAAAAGAAAGAGCCTACATAGTCTTTCTGGAAACTATGCAAGTAATTAGTAGAATAAAGATATGATAATGCAATGGTCCGCCATCAAGAGTTTCTCCCCATTGACAACAGCTGACAAGTGTGAACAGTTTTCAAAGAACAACAAAAAAATATATATTTTCATGTTTTTTTATAGATTTTGTGAATGCTAATTACTATCTGGGACTGACTTGTATGATTTATTTTTTAAAAAAAAAAGGTTGCTTTTACCATTTTTATGCCATTGGCTTCTTGTACAATTACTGCTGCAGAGGCTTATTATACTACACATGTCTGGGCAGAAGTTGATTCCTTCAAGTGAAATGAAAAAAATGGCAAACTTAAAAAAAAAATCCTGAAAGCATTTTAAAACATTTTACTGTTTTTCATTGTGAATTCCTAGACCATGACTTGCCACACAGGCACACGCTTCTGCCATGTGTGACAAGGAACTAGGAGGGATCAGGTGAATAATATCCAACCCAAGATCCCAAGATTCAGTGAAGTTGATGAGGACACTTTCAATACCTTCAACGGGTTTTAGCACAGGCTCCTAGCCTATGACTTGAACTGGAAGTAAATATGACAGCAGTTACGCTGGAGTCTCTCTTAGGATCTCTGTTTTCTCTCCCAGCATTTTTCTTTCAGTGCCCCCACTCAGAAATTACAGGTGCTAGTGTTTTATTGGGTCTTTAAACCAAAAGCTGCAATCCCGTCATACTAGTAACAACATGTGCAGAAAGTCAAGACGACTGCTAGCCTGTCATCAGGAACTAGTTTTCAGCAAAAAACTGCAGAGTGAGGTTCTGCTGTCTCACTGTGTTGCCCCTTGTCCCAGATAAGCATTAAAGCTGAAAGTTCCTATGTTGCAGCAGCGAACTAGAAGACCTGAGGATCTGAGTTGGATCATGGTTTTAAACAAGTAGCACCTTGACTTTAGTGCATTTACTTCATGCTGGTGTACCACTTGAATGCTCCTGTACCAACGTACACCAGCTGAGTGTGTGGTCCCAGGACTCCGACCTGCAGGTAGAAGTCGACTGAAAAAGCCTCATCCTCTAAACGTGAACCCAAACCCACTCTTTAAATCCCCTCTGAGACTGCCCTACGAGCTTTTAGGAAGATTGTGCTTCATATACCTTCTTGCCCTCTCCCACAATCTCAGAAGTCATTTTGTTTGGATGAAAATGGAGATCTTGTATTTCTTACTGTTCAATTATTAAGGAACAGCAACAGAGGCAGCTTCATCTGAAAGGCTCAGCGATTTTTAAATGATCTCATGTACTGTAATTTATAATGGAAAATCAGGTACAAATAGTGTGAGATGCTTTCTAGTTTCCCTCTAATGGAAATAAAATGAATCTCTGGTAATGGGTGACCCTACTTGCTTCTGTGGTCACCCATTTTACTTTTTAGTGTTCTCTTTAGTAGTCTCAGGAGAAAAGAGCAAATGCAAAGCTTTTATCCGAAGCTGCTTCTCAAAACAATAGCTCTGTGCTTCTGCTATAAAATCTATTTTTACTATTCTCATAAACTAATGTTATTGATCACAGAGACTTTGCTATTATCCCACTAAGAAAAACTTAGTTGCACTGACAGTCCAGAGACAAAATGATTGGAATTTATGCAGTACAAAGAATTAATTCTGGCTCTGCTAATACAAAGTTATTTCATGTAGTTGTTTAAGTATTTCTTTATTATTTAGTATTGAATTTATTTATTTTAAATTTAATTTTATTAAATTATTTATTACTTTTTATTTAGTATTTATTTAGATAAACCAGACCATTACCATCACATCATTCCTTGTCTGTGTGACACTGCTAGAACTAACACTACGGAGAAAATTCTTTTCAAACGTATGTTTTGACTATAAACAAGGAAACCTGGCCAAATGTCTTATGTCAATACAATGATTTCTTTCCACCAGCATAATGATAATTGCTGTACACAGACATTTATTTTTGACTAATTAAGGTTCATTCTTGGCATTCGCTGCTCACACTCCAACATATGTATACCATGAATGTCCAGAAGAGCTTATGCAGTCCAGTGTTAAACTGCATGAGGAAAAAAATGCTTCACTTACGACTATTAGCTTATTTAATTCAGACGTACATGTTTAAAAACTATGTTTTGTTTACTGATTGTGGGAAAGACACATCTATTGTCTTTGTCAATGGTCACTGCAATAAAAAAGTGGCCATATATATAGTGCTAACATTATTTGCAGCTCTACTCATAGCCTGTTAAAAAGTAGCAGTAGAAAATTCTTACAATAGGAAAAAAGATTTGGTTTGTGTAAAGATGCCCTGTGCATGGTCAAAGCAGTAATGTGACCTTCTTGATATCAGAGCTGAAACAGCATATTCCTAGAAGCACTGATTAGTGTGGATGCATGAAATATTCCTGTGTAAATGAAAAAATAAACCCAATTTTTAACCAGCTATCAATCTGTTCAACAGTTTAAAAATATTCAGAAATATTCAGATTTTTTTTTCTCAGACTGCCTAATGAAAATCCTTTTATTTAAATCAGTTCTAATTAACACACATTCCAACAATGACTACTGGGTGCAGCAGCAAAAACTCCAATCACTTATAATCTAAAACATAGCTGAGCAATATAATTTTGCCACTACTGTGAGAAAGAAGGAAAAGCTGAAGGGAAAATTCTTTTTATTGTTATTGCCCTTTTTTCATTTTGTTCTTCTGCATTCACTGGAAGACATAATGTGTATGCCCTAAAATGAGGGAGTTTGCTAGAAGCTAACACACAGCATTTCCATCTTCCTCACTTAAATGCAGGAACACCTTTAAAAAGTGGATTTGACCCTGACTGTGCCAGAACCACGGCCGGGTATAGGTTACACAGCAGAAAGCATTTACGAGATGGTGACTGACTGATTCTTAAAGGCAGGAGTTCATTTCGCTGTGGTAGAGAATATCCAAATCACGCTGAACACCATGGACAGGATAATTACTGTGTACCACAAAACCTCACTGCGTGCTCTACCATCTTCTCCTGTAAACACGACCAAAGGGAGGGAGGAAATACTTCATAAACAACATATAAGTAAGGACACTGATACGCCTTCCCTTTTTCTCCCCGGCAGAAGGGGTGACCAGCAGCTCAGAACATGGACCACCGACTGTGCAGCGCCACGGGACACACCAAAACCCCCCGCAGCTCCAATTCAGTGCATTGGCTGCTCCTCACGGCAACTTCCAAGCCCCGAGTCTGCAAGACAGGCTTTTCTGGGTGCTACTGAACTCAACGTCACTGCTCCCCTCACCAAGCGCCTGCAGGTAGGAAGCAAATGTGGCACTGGCATGTATGTGCCGGGAAAGGAAGAAAGGGCCTTGGAAAAAAAATTGCTCAGTGACTCCATTTCCTTGAAGGGCAAGAAGGCAACATGCCCTTGAAGCATACCACCACCTGGAGCTCCTGCCAGGACGTGGAGGCTTTGCACCAGCAAGTCTCTGCCTTCAAGGCACAATTGTACCCGTGATTTCCATGAGAGAAAACTGCACGGTGGTTTCACCAGAAATTCTCCAGTAAGTCACCTATTTATGACAATACTTTATCCAAGGGAAAGACAAAAATGTGAAATTATAATCTTTTCCCACGACAATGGAAGATCTTACTCATACTTCTTAGCTCTTTTCAAAATGTGTTGATGATACCAACAGTAAATCTAATATGCTATGATACAAGGAAAATTCTAACCCTTGCAGCTTAAAAATCCTTTATTACCATCTGAGACAACATCCTAGAATATTAAATAGATAATACTAAACCCTTCTGAAATTTTCAAGTGCAGAGCTTTCAGCTGAGGATAGAGAAGGAAGCAAACTTACATATTAGAGACTGAGTGATAGCCTAATCTTCTTTAGCTCTGTGTAATACATGTCTCAGAGGTTGTATGAAGGTCATGCTAGATCCTGCTTTGCCATGGGTCCAAAAATTACAAAAGGAATGTGATTCCAATGCTAAGCTTGGAAAAGTCAAAATCAATCCTGTATTCTTTCAGTTAAAAATACTGGAATAGTAAGAACAGGAACAAGCCAAGCTCAACAAGGAAGAACAGGTGAAAAAGGAAAAAAAAGGTATAGAAATAGGCAAAGAAAAACACCTTAAGAAAATGAAGGGAAAACCAGGAAGAGTAGGGAGAGAAATACTTCTGAATTGCCCTTCAAAATGTTCTAGCTTCACACAAGAGCAAATACGACTCATGTTCTTATCCATTTTTGGATTACAACAGAGGCCTTCACAAATACAAAGATTGCAGCAAGAAAACACTGTAACTGAAAAAGCAAATGGATGGGCTAAATGTCACTGCCTACAGCAAACAGAATTACAGAAGTTTATAAAAATTGTGGTTTTATCTGAAAACAGAGACTCAGGACCTGTTCTGTTGCACTATGAGGAACCCACTAAGACTGTAGATGGTCTCAAAGTAATTGTATGGCATCAAAACATGAATGAAACTGAGGAGACTGTAGAGTCTCCTCTACACAAAAATATCAAGGCTCTGTTATCAAAGTTGGTTTAAAAGCTGATCTCAAAACTCTATAGATGATCCAACACTTATGTACCATGGGAGATAAAATTAGAGATGACTACAAGAAAGATGAAAAAGCAAGGACCTCTCTTCCAGATAAAGTACATTATGAGAAACAGTAACAGGCTCTGACACCAAAATCCAACCATTCTTTAAGGGTTTGTCCCCATTTGGGTGGGATCCTTCTTTGGTTTGCAGGTGCGTGGATGCAGCCACGCTGGCATGATGAGTCTGTGTGCAACTCTATTCGAAGCATGATTACAACCAAACAGCAGTATCAGAGTCTGGCCTGACAAAAGCTGTCTCCAGCTGATGTGAAGCAGCAATTTTCTTCAGAGCAAATGATTTCTTGAATCAGCCAGTAGGGAGTGACAACATTCTGCTGCCAGTGACTAAGTGTATGACCTCTGGGTTGCAATTTCCACCAGCTTAATAAGAGTCCATTGCAAATGTGATCATATTTTTCACTCTGCTGTTAACATAGATGCTAATCTGGCTCTCAGTTTCCTTTTTTTTTTTTTCTTTTTGCCAGCTTTATTGCTTACAATGTAGTATTTCCCTGGAGACAGAGAACAAAGTCTACTCCATGTTGCTAATAAAACTTGAAGACAACACAGCAGAATAAGAATTAAAGGGCTACAACTTTTCTACTTTGAGGAATGCAGCAGGCCTAGCAGAGACCTCATGGCTTTCTCCTGCCATGAGAAGGCCAGCTCAGTACTGAACTTTGCAACCTGGTGAGAGACAGACTGAAGTGAGAGGGAGAAAACCTTTTCTAGAACATTTTCTGGTACAGAGATGGAAGAAGAATCCCACAGTCCTGAGGACGGTCAGAAGAGGAACAATGAAGTTTAAATGAAGAGTAAGGTAAAGACTGAGTAACAAAAGCATGAACACTACCCAAATTTTTAAATGTTCTCCAAATACTTCAGCTAGGATCTGCACACAAATAAAATCTCCAGATAATGAACCACAACACACTGACGTCAGTATTAATGCTACCCGATTAACACAATGGAAGAATGCTGTATTGTCTTATGAGACTTGATTATAACTCTGAAACATGGTAGAAAGTGGTTTATTTATAGCTTTAATAGCAGTGTCAAGGAGGGCAATAATGGAAACCTAGATTTTATTCAGAATCAGGATTCTAGCTGATTGTTGATCCTAAAAGGAGCCACAACAAATGGTTAAAAATGCTGCCATTTGTTATTCCTATGCAGTACACTTCCGCTTCTTGGGTTGTTACCAGTGCGGAGGACAGAGCCTCAGGCTCTAAAACTCAGCTCTAAATTGAGAAGGAAGAACTTCTAATACTGGAGATAAGATAACTAGTCATACTAAGACTCCATGTCAAGGGTGGAGGATGCTTTATTGAATAGGCCAGCATGGACTTGCTGGTGGAGCCGGAGATGAAAAATATAAGATTCTGTGTCTCCACCTCTGTCTGAAGTACCCAGAGAACTGGACTACTTGGACATGCGCCATATAATTAATGTGCATCTATCAAATTGTGCATTCAGTGGGACAGAGTCATATGAGATTTCCTGGAAACTTACTGGTCAGCTACATGGTATGTGCACTGGGTTTTTAATTAGCCTGGACAGAATGTATTTGTTGGACAGAAATACAAGCACATGTGACATTGGATGCAATCACGGTGACCGAGGGCTCAGCCCAGCCTGTTCGCACCAGGCTGCTTTTGCCCCTGGATAAGCAAAGATGAAAGTGCACTTGGGCAAAAGCTCTTGCTTGAGGATGCCTTTGTGCCAAACCAGAATAATATTGCGTGTTTGTACCAGGAAGACTTGCTTTACAATACTAGAAGAAAAATATAGTCATTTGAAATCGTCAGCTTGGACCAAACTTACTTTTACTATCAGTTTTTACTGTGTTTACATAACATATAAAATGAACACAGAGTAATTCCAGGTTTAATCCCATATCTCTTATTCCTGTTTTATAATTCTGTTGTAGGAGAGTCTTCTCATACTAACTGAACTATTCATATTTACATTATGCAGCACGTACTAGTGTTGCAGGATTAGGGTACGAGCATGCTTATATAGTTCTCAAGCTGTGTCATGCCATGCTCCTTCAAGGTAACTTCTGCTGCCGCTTTTTGTATACTTAATAAGATTTTTTTTTTAATGGTGCTTATCACAGACTTTGTTTGCAAACACCTCACAAGCACTAATGAATTCGTTCTCCCAGTAGGTAGTGAAGTATTTTCTTTGTTTCACAAAGAGATGAGCTGCAGCGCAGGGGTAATGCAAGTTGTGCAGTGTTACACAGTCACTGAGTACCGATCTCCTGAGTTCTTGCGCAGTATTTATTCAGAAGATAACCCTCCTGAAAGAGCTCTGCCTATGTACCCTATTTTCTCAGTCTCATTTCCCACTTCACTCTATTTGAGGGAAGATCTCTTTCACTGATCCAAGTTTGCAATGCCACCATCAACTCGCTAAAATGCTTCATCAGAAGACAGCTCGATCTACAGTGCCCATGAAAACTGAGCTTGTAATGACAATAAGGATTGGATGCCATTATAGGTGTATATATATACATTTCTCTGTGTGTGTTTGCGTCTCTGCACATAACATATACACATACACATATCTATATATGTGCATGTTACCAGGTATCTGTGGAAAGTTATCAAATACAGAACATCAGACCACTCAAACTGCAACTATCTAAAGCTTCAAACAAACCCATATTATTTACTGTAGTATTTAGCAATTCCAAGCTCACACTCCTATATCCCTAGAGGGCAATGTCACCTAATAGGTTGTGCTCACATCTCTGTCATTTTCATATAAAGCCAAAGACGATGCTATGGTGAAGACAGACAGAAAAAAGTCTGTACTTAATAAAATTTAATTTAGCTAAATATAGACTTGTCCCTGTTTACTTTCAAGAAGTTTTGTAGCCTGATTTAAAGAACAGCAAAGTACAGTTGATTATCCAAAATCTACCTACCTTTACAAACCTCTGACATTTTCCTACCACGTCCCTATGTCGAACAGTCTTAGGCACAAGTAAAGAGGCAGTTCAAGACACTGAGGTCTTAGAGAGTAGCACACACAAGTCTGAATGCCTGCACAAGAGAAACTTGAAGGGAACAGAGAACAGTCATTTTCTTCCCTGCATTTATTGCCTCGCTGCTTCACAATCAATATTCTTTTTTTGTAAAGCCCAGTTTCCTGTTGGCAAGGCCCATGTCCACCCCCAGGTCTCACTCTGCATTTACTCTCAACATTGTTCAGCTTGCATACTATGGCTCTGACAACTCTGGTGAATGTGATTTCAATGGTCTTCTCTCCTCCACGTGTGAAGTGAAACCTCTCACTTCAACAACGTGCTACCTCTGAACAGAAAATGATGTTTGAGGAGTGAAGTTTTCCAGCAAAGCTGCTGACAGTGTGACCACGATGGAAGCTGTGACTGTTCGACATCTCTTAAAATCAGAATAATGCTGTGTAATTGCTTTATTGATGGATTCAGCAGCCCAGATTTAGCTCCTAAAATATAAAAACGTAGGCTTCTGTTGTTTGCTTCCTTTTTGTTTTAAATGATTGATAATTATTTCACAAATGTCTTCCCCTGACATTTGATTTGCTAGATAATACATAAACATACAGTTTCTAATGGGTTTTCCGGCCTTTTAACCTAATTTCTTTTCTCATTACTTTTCATTTCATTTCCAATTCTGATATAAAATCTATTTTCCAGAAAATTTTTGCGTGATCTGAAGCTCCCTCACTTTAATAATGTACAGAATGGTATTTTAAAACAACAACAAAGCCAAGATCTTCCAACCCATACCATTCTATGATTCTATGATCAATGACAGCAGAGAAGCGAAATCAACCCATATTTTTAACTTTTCTCTTTCATGTTGAACTGCTTCACACACACGCTCTCCAAGATGGTTCCAAAATTATGTTGGAAACTAGTAATTATTTTGTGTATGTGAACCTTTAAAAAAAATCTGCCACATGAAAACACTTGAGTGAGGACAAAAGAAGACAGTTCAGCATAAGAATACATATTTTTTTTGTCAAATACTGGCTGGCATTGTTACTCTATTGCAAGGATTTATTAACTAATTAATGATTAGGCAAATCATGAAGATAATCATTAAGAAATGAAAATGATATCCTTTACATTTTTGTAACACAGAGAGAGGAAACAACGGCTAGAACTTGAGGGACATATATGAGTGTGCATAAAACAATGAAAAAATCTCAGTGTTAAAGGAAGAGAAGTAGTGAGTAAGTATTCCAGTACATTCAGTAATTTCAGTGGCAGTGACTAACAAAGTCCAGTAATTTATTTTCCATAACAGCATTTACACTCTTTGGAACAAAGCAGGTTGTAGTAGCAATTGTTCTGAGTGTATCTTTGGGATTGTATTCACTTACTCAAATTTTCTCTGCATGAAGAATTAAATTGCCTTTTTTGGTCTTCCTCAGACAGTATAAATCTGTTGAAGTCAGTGGGACCATGTGATTATTGGTCTTATGGCACTCCACGTCCATGCACCACTCCATTCATAAATGCATGAAAATGCAGGTCAGCTTTCTAAAGAAAACTACTTGAAAGTTTAAAGGATCATTGCCCTTTCTTTTTTCCTTTGACAGAATCCTACATGACTAGGAGTGAGACAAATTTTTTTTCCAGTGAAGATTCTCAATACGCCACCTGTATATCATCATTCTTTACACAAAGGACCACCGAGATTTTCTAGCACTACATTAAACAAATTAAGAACGTTTTTGTATTCCTAGATTATTCAAA
>VYZW01023239.1:2633-16875 GCA_013401315.1 Balaeniceps rex
TTTTCAGGGAGTCAGGCAGTAAGGAAAAGCAAGCTGCTGCTTTGAGGCATAAATCAAATGTTTTGTTAATGCTAGTTTTGCTTTCACCCACTTCCTCTAGTTCAGTCTGGCCTCAGTCCAAGCCCTGCTGAAGTCAAAGGACCTGATGCCCATCACTTTCTGTTCCTGTTGTCTTGAAAGGAAGTTCCTGCATGGAAACTACCATCTAACCCTACTTCTGACTAGCTTTTTCACACTAAGTCCCTTTGCGGATGCTTTTAGAAAGGTTTTTTGCTTTACAGTGCAAGAAAACTTACTCCCTTTGGAAGCAGAATAAATTAACTAGGAATGAAAGGGGATGCACCACCAAGTGTGACCATATCAGCAGTCAGGGCGAGAAGCTATCGCACAGTATCATAGCTCCCTGCATACTCACATCCCATGCAGGCAGGCCTTTCAGTGAACCCTCTCCTCTTCTGGAAAGAGAGAAACTTCTCTGCTCTTACTCTACAAACACCTTTTCCAGATAATCTTCACCTAATCATTCTCACTTTAAGCCTGACACAAGGTTAAGCTTGTATCTTGGCTGTAGGAGTGAATAATGGAAAAAGCTGTTACGTCAATTTGAAGATGGAAACAACAACCCAAAAGGATCAGAAGTTTTGTTCTTCACTTGCTATATGCATTTAGAAAACANACTGAGCACAACCTGTTTCTTCCCATTACATTTCCTACAAGTTTCACTGCTTTAGATATATATCTACAAATTCCAGAATGTATGAAATAAAGAAAGTTAAGGTATTTCTTCAGTTTTTGAAGATTTAAAATGAAATAATCAAGTGTGACCTCTAGTCTCTCACTAATTTGGCATACGTTACAAATTAACTGCACAGTCTACAATGACTTCTTACGCTGCTGGATGGTCTTGGAACTCTTCAAAGTCAGAATTTGAAACCAATACAGAACACATTAGCATCAAATTCCATTTTGATTTTCATTTCCCTCCTCATCCTCCCACCCCTCCAAAAAAAAAAAAGGGCAAGAAATTCGGAGCTAAGACTTTGATTCAACTGCTAGAAGCTCATGGGCAATTGGTACAAGTCAAAATAACTTCAATGAAGTTAACAGGATTCATCTCATGTATATCTGGCTTGCAAACAGCTTGTCACTTCAGCCATATGCAGTTTTGTTTATTGTTTAGTCCTTTAGATTTTCTTTAATGAAGTCTATCAGAAATGTTTCAGTGGCCTATTACAGCTTTTAATGATTAAAGCTAGCAAGATTAAAAAAATACTTATCTTCAGAGAGAGTAGTGATCATTGATGCTTTTTGTAGTCTCTACTATTAACTGCTCACTCAAAGGAAGAGACTGCAGGTTGTGAGGAAATTAAGTGTTTCCTGCTTAATCTGAGAAGCTGATGTCTGCATTGTGACCCACAGATAAATAGTGCATAAAAATAAAGATTCACTGACAAGCTTTAACAAGTACTTCCCCATTTTCCTGTCCACTGAATAAGAGCTATTGTTTCTGCTTATAGACCTGGTTTATAGCTTACAGCTCCTGTTTTAAAACACACTATGAAATCACAGAGTAAGAGCTGCCAAGTACTCCTGTACTACTTGATGAGTAAAACATATATTCCAGGTAATTCACCTCCGAGACAAACATCAGCATTACTTCTTCTCTAACCACTGACATAATTTTTAATTGGTACCAAGGGGCTCTGTAAAAAGCACTTTGTTTTTTCCTTCACCAAAAGTTAAAAGTGCTATTGTATTATGGTGCCAGACATGAAAAACAAACCCATCTTAACCATTCCCGACATCTGTTACTATTCCGAGATACCAACCTGAGTGACAATAAGATGCTGAAAAAATTTCTTACCAGAATTTAAAGCGCTAATCTCAACCTGGTTTAGTACCTTAAGAGTTTTAGGCCCATGGTTGTGAATTACTTCCTTAGCATTAAAACAGCTTACACAGTACTGCTGTGCATATGTTTTTAGTGACACTCATTTACCTACAACAGTGAAAATTTCAAAGACTGGAAAATACTGAAGTGGATGAAAGGTATCTTGTTCCGTAATTGTAAACTTCCTTCTTGTGAGTACAAGAGATGCAACATTTAAGAGCAAAACTGCACCCTTAGTTTGGATTAATCCAAACTTACCATCTTATCATCATCTAATCCAAATTTATCATAAGATGTTAAATTAAGACAGCATTGTCATAAAAAAAGTGATCCAATCTCTTCACCTCACTTTCATTTACTCCGCCTATTCATGCAGTGACCTGAGACTGAAGTTAAATTGGTTTTTGCTGTAGTACATTTTCAGCTAGAGCAGGAAAATTCTGGGATTCACTGGCTTCCTCTGAATTGACCCTCCCTGTAAAACAGAAAGAGCCATGACTGAAAAATGTATCTTCGCTTCTCCTTCGCAGTCCTTCTCAAATTCTCTTTTCTGGCTTGAAACTTGCATTCTAATTTTTGCACTTTCAATCAAGGCTTTCGTTTTCTGTGCCTCAGAACTTCAGTCTGTAACACAAAATAGGGTATTAAAGACACCTGATACAGCCAGAAAAGATCAAATTGCATTACTTTTGAAACTTCATTACTCTGAAGCTTCAACATAGCTTCCTTTGACATACACACAACATGAAGTGCAGATGTGTTTCAGAGCACAAAGAGTTGCATATGAATTTACTAAGCTATGAAATACTGACATAGGTATGAAATCTAGGAAGTTATTAAAGGCAATCAGAACCCATCTTCTGGAAATGGTGATAAAACTGACATGTATTAGTTCAAAAGACAATCTGCCTGAAGGACCAGGCTCAGTAACTTGCTGAACGTAAGTTAATTTGTACTTGTTACAGTGGTTCTTAGGCCAGTTCATAGCAGTTCACAAAGGAAGTGATGTGCTTAAAGTGTGATTGGGGTGAAGGGTCCACCAGCACATTAAGTCTCACACAGCCATCAATTACCAAAATTGAGTGAAGAGACACCACATCCACTCTCTTTCCTGAAAAAGGCAGTTTATCACTGAGAATACTTCAAATACCAGGAAATTTAAGGCATCATCCTCTCAGCAGTACTGCACCTAAAGCACCACAAGTTCTCGGGCTACAGTTTTTGTGACACTGATACGTGTGTTGAAGATGGTAATGCAGAGGTGCATGACAAGGCTCCCCCAAGGTCAGAGAAGTTTTTCTACTTGGGCAAAGAGAAGTGGATGGCTCTTGGATACTTCATCAAGTCTTTCCAATGAATTTGAGTTGTGGTCACTGACACAGCTGCCTAGAAAGAAGCCATTCAGATAGCAGTAGTCTTCCTGAAGAAGACTGTACATCCTACACATCATTCTCTCTGTAAAGTTCAGTTTTGGATGGATTAATTTAACACACAAGTCACAAGCAGCTTTAGCAAGCAAGCTAGCAAAGCAGAAGTGAGAATAGTCTTGCCTACAAAAGTCATGCCAGTACATCACAAGAGCTGAAAAGGAGACCAACTTCCCCAATGTTGATACAATTTGTTGATGTAAAGATGTGGGTGATGGCAGAGTTTCTCCTTCAAGGGCCATCTACTAACCTAGGTCATCACGAGGTACCTTTATACTGGGGTAATTTCACTTCTATGTTGGGAGGAGTAGAGGGCTGAAAGGCATCAGTTACTTGTGAAGGGAGGGGAAAAAAAAAAAAAAAAAAACAAACANGACATACACAGTCCAGTATGCAAGCTAAGATCCTAGTCACATTGACACAGGCATTGCTTGACTTATTTCTCATTATTCTAGACTTTAACCCCATCATCAGGACTGTCTGACACTTAAAATGGTAAACAGGAGGAAGTTCAATGTAAATGAGCGTTGAGCTGAACTCTGACCCTGCTACTTCTCCCTTTTTATGAAAGCAGACTTAAATATCATTGCTTCTCAGTGAAGGCTGACACTAAACCCTCAAGCCACTCTATAGGTCTATAGGCCTTCGCGCCAAGAGGCTCCATTTAGAGATTGTAATTCCACATGAAAATTCTCAGCTTCTGAAATTCACTTCTCTGATGTGCAACGTGAATGAATTGTTCACAGTGCTCAAGAGGTATTTTTAAACAACAGAATTCACACAAGAAATTTATTTAGACTTTTCAAAGTTTTCTTTTGTGGAAGTATTAAACATTTCAGGACTGTTCATAAAGATTTTTTTATAGAAGTAGGTATAAGAAATGTTTCCTTTGTGATAATGTAATATTTTGTCATATTATAAAATCACTTTCATATTGCATGATTTTATATAAGTAATTTTAACTGATGTTGAAAACCATCAAAGGGATAAACAAGAATCAAAACAGGAACTTTAGGTAAGAAGAAAGACTCAGCAGCATAGAACAAAAGCAGATGATTCATGCCAGCAGCAACTATAATGTAAGTAATTAAACTTCAACAAGTTGGCAAAGTATCACCACCCCTGTTTAATATGTTAATCATGGTATTTATGTTCCATTACATGATCATAATGTAATCACAGATTCCCAGACAGCATCACTCGGTGCATGCTTCATAAGGGCTGAAGAGTTTGCCTATCAGTTCTGCATGCTGTGCTACCAATAAAGAGCAGTCTGACACGCTCTGTGCGATTAGACCTCTTCCGCTAACCTTACATCTTCCAAGTGCCAGGCAGCAACATTCAAATCTTTGATGCATACAAAAAAAAAAAATACATGAATATACACACATCTCCCACCACTTTCAGCAATACTAGCAAGTCTCTGGACAAGGAAAGCAAGGATTTCAAGGCCTGTGAATAGGACCCCTCTTCGCCGCAGCAGCCGTTCTCAGCCAGTACGATTTTGCTTGAAGTAGGGAGAGTGTGGGAGAGACTGAAGGGAGCAAGATATGGCATCATCTTTACAACAGGAGGTCACGGGGACTCTTCCCTCCCTTCTCTCAACATCTATCTGCCTCCCAAAATCCACAGATCTCAGGTACACAGCAGCTCTGCTGCTTTGCTGGCAACTGGAGGGCACACTGCTGTCTGGGCCGATAGCCGAGGAGAATAACCAGGTGACACCACAACCTAGAGAGGGGATGAGGACAGAGGTGTAACAGCACGGTGACAGAGGGTGGCACAGAATTAGTATTGCTGATACTATGACAGCAATGAGCAACAACCAACGTGCCAGAACAATTAGGTGTCACGCTTAGAGTTACAACACTACCGCAGGATCAATAGCCTGGCCAACACAGACAACACATTGCAGAAGGCATCTGCAGTATGTTAACAAAATACACTTCAGGGCTATTAGAGGAGTTAATGGAACAACCCAAATCTCAGATCACTACCCGAGTGATTGAAAAGCACTAGACAGAGATGCTTTCAAGACACAGGATTTATGCAGGGAGACCACTGGAAGAGGAGTGCTCCCAAACCAGTAACACAGCCTGCAGAAGAATATAACCTGAATGTATGGATTTGTCACTAAAACTTCCCAGCCCACCTCTCACGCTCCTAATGACAGGGACCTTGACTCTAAAATCATTCCATAGCTATTCAGGATAATCTTACAAGGGTTATGTTTGCTTCAGGTCTGTTCTCTCTGAAAGCATAACCTTCCCATTTTGCTCATTCCATCGTTAAGTTCACCTTCTACAAAGTTGAACCAAGAGACATTCAATCCACCTATCATCCAAAATGCCTGTGAATTAAACACCTTCTCCTTCCCACCGCTCCCTATGTAGACCAGGGCATGAAATCCAAATGCAGGCTGGAAGCCTGATTCCAATCAAACCAAGAGAATACTAGAAAAGTGTCCTCTCCCCTTACTACGCCTCCCAGTAAGGGGAACCATTACTTCCCCTGCAAAAATCAGCTACAGCACAGGTGAAGATGCAGACATTCCCTGACACATACCAAGGGACTGTTGACTTGCAAAAACCTATAAACAAGCAGGGTTTCAAGATTTCTGCAAGGGGACCGCACCAGCACTTGTAGCCCTCTGTTGTGTCCACATACTATGGATTTTGCCACCAAATTGTGAGGAGAATTGTCAGAGCAGAGAGGAAAACAAAGCTCAGATTAGTAAGAGAAGTCTATTCCATATTTAAAACAAACCAACAAACAAACCCCCCCACACACACACAACTGCTATTTGCAGTCAGGGTACAACTGAGGCCCCTGGCCGCTCTCTGCCAACACGCTGCACAGTATGTTTTGGAATACAGCCTTTGGTGCTAGGATATGGCACATAGATACAACACAGCAGGCTACTTGTCACTTTAAACAGGTGCAACTTAACTGGAATATTCCAGGCCTAAAACATTTTGCCAAAGGGAACGAGCACTGCAACGTCTAAAAATCCGCAAAAATACAGCACTGCCCAGCCTGCGGGTAACTGAGGCGTCTGATAGAAGAAAACGCCCCCTGAATGCCCCCGGGAACTCCCTGCCCGCAGCTGCACTCGGCTGGGCTGCGGGAAAACCTCTCCGTGACAGAAACTGCACTGGCAGCACCTGCGAGGCGCCGGCGAGCCTCGCAGCACATCGGCGGGGGCCTCCCCAGACGGACCTCCCCTCACCCCGGCCCGCCACAGCTCCCCCCAGCCCCACCACGGCTCGGGAGCGCCCGGAGGGGAGCGGCGACCGCCCCTCTTTGTTATGGGGAGCCGCCCGTGAGGTGCGAGGGGCGGCAGGAGCCGCTCCCCCGGGCCGCGGCGGGCTCCTACCTGCTGCCTGAGGTAGCGCGTGAGGTAGGGGCCGGTTGGCGGCGCGGCGCCCCAGCGGCGGGGGGCGGGCAGGGCGCCGGGCACGCCGAGGAGCAGCAGAAACAGGAGGAGCCGCAGCATGGCTGGGAGAAGCAGAGGCCCCCAGCCGCCCCACCGCTTTATAGCGGCCCCGCTCCCCCCGCCCGCCGGCTGCCCCGGGCCGGCCCCGCGGGGAGCGGCGGGCGGCAGGACCCAGCGGAGGGGGCGGTGCTGCGCGTGCGCCCGGAGTGGGCGGTGCGATGCGACCCGCCCCGCACGTGGAGGGGTGGGCACTAAGTAGTGGGGCTTTGCGATTGGCTGCGGAGTCGGGGATAGCTCGCGCGCGCTTTCGCGGTTGGCTGCGGCGACTTGGATAGGGATTTGAGTCGCGCGGCGTCCTCCGAGGACGACAGCGATTGGTTGCTTTGAGCACGTGATCCGCCCTCTCGTCGCTAGGTGCCGCATGAGGGGCATGTGAGAACGAGGCTGGCTTCCTCGCTTTCTTATTGGGCAAGTGAGGCGTCCCTGCCCCCGCGCTGCGTCACGATTGGATGAGCGCGGCCTCTTCCCCGCCCCCAGCAGCGGCCCTCAGCAACGTGCACTTCCGCCCAGCGGGCTCCCTACACGCTGGGGCTGCGCCGGCGGTGGCCGGGCGGCGGGCGGCGCTTCCCCGGGGCCAGAGCTGAGGAGATGGGGGCACGGCCGTGATAACCACCTTCCGGCCTTTCCCTGCCGTGTGGGCCCGAGGGCACCGAGGGGAGGCGGCGGCGCCGCTGCCACCGCCAGCTCCCCACTCCCTTGCCCAGGTGACAGTGCTTCACCGTTTCCCTTGCGGTCCCTGCGGCCGGGAGGCGGAGGCGCAATTTGGTAACGGAGCGCTAAAATAGGCACATCGTAAGAAGGGTACTACTTGGGTAACCGAAGCGTTTCCTGGGTGTTGACCAAACCTTAAAGCGCCCAGGACGAGTGACGGGGCTGGGGTGAGGCCAGGCAGCTCCGTCTGGCCTTCAGCATCCTTGTGCTGTGCCCGCGCCCGGCTAGCTCGGCCTGGCTGCTCGCTGTCGGCCTCCGGGGGCGTCTCGGGGCTGGAGTGGGAGGAGGCTGCTGGTCAGGGGGTAAAAATTGCAGTGGGAGACCTGTTACAACTCTTCTTGTGTGTTTTGGGATTTTTTTCTCCTTAGGGAGAATTTAAGGCAATGGGCCCACTAGAGGGCACCAGGCGCCGATGGAAATCTGGTGAGGCTGTAGGGCTGTTGAGAGGCAACGAACGGTCTTTGGAGGTTGGCGGTGGGGAGCGCCTGGAGTGCGGTGTGATTCCGTGGCTGGATATGGGGGCCCAGAGAGTTTTTTTGTTTGGTTTATTTAAAAAAAAATAAAGTAAACCAGATCTATTTGTACTGTCCTTTTTTAACTTCTGTCCAGATGATGAGTACTGTATTTCTACCAAAGAGAAATGGAAGTACACTTCCAAACAGATCTTGAGTCTGTTTGCTCTAAAGGGAGCTCTTACTGGAACCTGTGTGAATATGTACTTGCTACGCTTTATCTCCCGTATTTCAGTGGAATACTTGAAGTATTCACTGTGTTTTCCGGGGTGTGGGGGTTTTTTATTTCTTTAAAGATAACAGTATACTTTATATAGTTCTGAGTTGAAAACCAGTTGGGATGTGAAGTACCTGCTGGTTTCTCCAAGTCCACCTTCTTGGGCAGTAACAAAATCAGAGTTAATTTTATTACTTCTTTTCTATGTATTGGTATGTTTTCCATGTACTTTTTCCTGATATCTTGTACTGTAACTAAAACAAAACAGTTCTGTTTTGACAAGAATTGAAGGCATGCACCATTTAATATATTAGGTCAAATGAGTCTCTGTTAATATGTGTTCTGAAGAGAGATTTTTTTCATTTTGGTTGGCCCCCCCAGTAAAGCTTTTACCTTTTCCTGCCTCTGTTTTCTTGGCCTTTCTGCCATAGGGAGTATTGGGATAGCTGATTTTTTTTTTTCCCCCCTTCTCTGAACTACTCAGAGTAATGAGTTTAGTCACTCACATTTTTCTAGTACTCATGTTACAGATCTTGTTTTTACCCCTAAGGGCAAAGGGGTAGCCCATAAGTTGAACTTTTTTTTGGTGGCAAAATATGAACAAAGTATCATTGCTGATTATTGAATGGTTTTTAACATGTAAAAGTGGTACTTTTTCTCCTTTATCTCTTTGGCCTTTTGCCTCCCTGAGGGAGTTACGGGATGAAGATGTGAAATTCACTTCCTATTCTGAGTTTATTCTGCAGCTTACATTGACAAGAGATGTATGTTTAGCTATTACTGTGATAAAAGTGGTTTTGCAAAGAAGGATTCTTAAGGTGTCTTTTAATTCAGCTGTGGGGAACATTTTGGTCATTTAAGTTGGAACTCTATGATTTGAGGTATTTTAGGGTATTTTTGTCTACATGTTTCTAGCATCTGCTGAGAAAAAAAGTTAACTTTCTAAAATAGGGGAAGTTTCTTAAAACTTGATATTTTGGACAGTATGGTGATAATAAAGACAAGAAAATTCTGCAGGAAGGTAATGATGAACAAAATTTATTTATTTATTTAAATAAATATTTCAGCGTTTATTTGCCAGTTCCATATGTCCTCTTTGTTGAAATCAATGGTAAATACTGTGGAGCTGTCTCTTTGGCTCAAAGGGCATGAGTATAGTTGCTCTTGCGAGTGCTTTTGAGGTTTTCTGGGCATCTTCTTCTTTCAGCGTCATTGGTATCGGAGGCATTTGCAGAATTACAAGCGTAGAATAGTTTCAGTTTTTAAACCCATGTTGTGACTTCATTTTAAATTAAGGAAAAAAAATCAGGAACAGATTTGCTGCAGTGCTGTGCTCAAGGGTAGTTCAAATAAAGATTCCCTAAATACAAGTGGGAATTTGCATGATTTATCCACAGTGGTGCGCAAATATCACGAACGCTTGCTTCTTATTACATATTTTCATCTTTTTTTCTTTTCAGAGGGTTAATTAAGGGTAATAATAGATGTTGCCTCAATTGGGCTACCATTTTCAGACAGAGATCATTGTTTCCTGAGGGCTGCCTTTCAAAATGTTCAAACAACCCAACTAAAAGCAGTTAATATTAACATCTCATAAAATGAGAACATTCTGAACCATTTTGACTTACTTGTTTCAGGTGATGCTGTGAGCACATGAATAGTGTGAGAGGACTCTTGGCTGCCTCTGTAATTTCCGTCCAGAACTCCTGCTTCATCTATCCTGCCTGTCAAAAATGCTTTTCTAGGCTGATACTGGATTCTAGGAGGTATGTCCTGGTTTGGGGTTTGTTAATTGTAACAGTCAGAGGCCTTGGGAATCTCTGGGAGCTGAACACAAGTTAAAACAAATGGGTAAAAATCCAGCCATCGTAGAAATAAGTGCTAATTTCAGATATTTATGTTACTTATCACTATTTAGATCTCTTTGTATTCCAGTAGCAGCCTGTAGATCGTTATGGATCAAGAGTTCTGTTGCATTCAGTGCCGTGCAATATCAAAGGACAGTTTAGGAGACTAAATGATGTGTTAATAGCTTCCAAGTGCATCCCCTGCAGTGCATCCAGTTCTTCGGTGCTGTTCCTAAGTTGGAAAGCATTGACTGAAAGTCCCTCCAAATCAAATCCTAATTTTTTTTCATTTCTTCTCATTCTATATTTGCAATGCATCAGGTAGTCCTGTATGACTCTTCCACTTATTGTTTGTCAAGTAGGAGCTTTCCTTTTTAATCCCACTGTTAGGTGAAACCTATGACACAGAAGAACAGTAAATCAGTGAATGTCAGCACTAAATGGAAGGAGATGGCTTTGTAAAGCAAGAATATCTGTTGTTTCCAATGCTGAAGTAAAAGATAACAGTGCTGTTTCCTGATGATTTTTTAAATCTAGGTATTATACTAAAGCTACAGGAAGAAAAATCCCAAACCAGAATGAAACGTGAAAAACGGGGATGGAGGGAATTCAAAATTACTCCCCAACAGGTCATTCAAAGCCCACTGTCTCTCTCCAACTTCACAGCAGGCTAGCATTTAATAAATCAGTAAAAGAAGGCAGAGGGATTCTGTCATGATACAGACACCTTGCTGAGCCTGTGGTAAGATTAATGCCTCAAGGAGTAAAGAATAAGAAAGAATCTTATAGTTTGTAATGGAATATTTGATACATGATAGTAGGAATACTTATGGCTGCAGATAAGTTCTTACCTCAGCAGTGATTAACAGAAGCTCGTGTATTCAATCTTTTTTATCCTTTTACTGTCTTTTGTCAGGTTTAACTGTCTAAAATGTGGCTGCACAGGTGAAGCTAAAGATGCGAGCTACAGATATAGATTGTCCTTAAAGACTGCTGACACTAATGATTTGTTTGACATTACTGTGTTCGGAAGTTGCTTAGATCCATTCTTTGGGGTCACTGCAGAAAATCTGCAGAGGTAAGGAATGGATTGTTTCTAACTATATAGCTGCTGCTGCTTTTTCTTCAGCCTAAAAAAATTGAGATGAGCCTGAATGGTGGGGAGACGAGTGGGAAGAAGCTGCTAAAGTGCTCCCTTCCAGCATTTCCTTTGTAGCCATCACCTTGAGAAAATGGCGAAGTTTGGTTTCTTCCTGAAATCTTGACGTTTTGAGATGGATTACTTCTACATAGTAGAAGAGATCCTCCACTTATCTGTTGAAGGTAGCTACCACCTGCTAAGTGAGCTTCACAATTTGGTTGGCTGGCCTTCTTCCTTGCATCCTTCCTCCCTTATTTGAGATGATTGAATTTCCTTTGTCTAATGTCAGATTACTACGTAAGTGTTGGCTTTTCCAGAGATTTAGACATATTTTTTCCTCAAGATTTTAGAAGAAGAATCTTAAGGTGAAGATAGAACCTTTGGGTTTTGGTTTATTTAACAGTTTAGATTAAAAAAAAAAAAAAAAGTGTGCACCTTATGACTTTCTTCAATATGACCAGATTTTCCTTTAGCAAGGAGGGATTTCTAAGCCTGTTAGTCCTCAGAGCCTGACCACCTACATTATAAGCTTCAGACTTTCTGATATGTGGAACTGCTAGAATGGGATATGTGGATACATTCACTGCTTGTTTCTCAATTCCTTTATTATCCAATGCCTTGTCTTATCACTGGGTCAAAGATGAACACTTTTAAAATCCCATATTAGCAGCATTAATAACATACTCGTGGCAGGCATTCTACACTAGACTGCTGACAGTAGTCAGCTGTAAAAACCAGAGTTGTTTGCATATCTTAATACGGATACTGCGGTTGCTGTGGGCAGAAGGTATGTGTAAACAATAGCAGCGTATTGACAGCATTATACAGTCATTGTGTTGATACAAAAATCACATCCACACAGGGAACACCCGAAAGTTGTGTCTATATTAAACCTATTCAAAGCGGTTGTTTTGTTTACTTCTATTTCACTAACAAATTAAGTGAACTAAACAATTGAATTTATAGGTTCATGGTTTCCTGTTTTCATTCTATGTTTAGTTTAAGCTACCACAGTGTCTTCTCTTTAGCATGTGTCCTACCTATACTACAGCTAAAATGCTATGTAAGGCTTCCTCTGTTGGTGCAATACTTCTGTATGTTTTTACTCAAGGTGTATTCAAGACGTCAATCAGCTGTCAGGAGAAACAAACACAGATGCATCTCCAGGATTGTTAGTTCAAGCAGTGGAAACCTGTTTCATTGGAAAAAGATTTATATTTGGAGTGAAGGTAATTTCTAATGCACATTGCTCTCTTATAATGAGTTTTTTCATTAGCTTGTAGCCAGTTGGGGGCATAGACTGAGTTATCAAAACATCACGTACAACATGTTTTGGGAATTTGAGAAAATTTAGGGATAGGACATGGGAAGGATTCTGTTCCTCTTCCCCCAGACTCCTGTGTTATTTTAAATGAGTCACATTCAAAAGTCATCTTGAATGGCAGTAGTCAGCTTGACAGCTTGTCAGGGCTGCTTTTCAGAGAGCCTGAGCAGTGCCAGCTCCTGTGCATATCAGTAACAGCTTGGAGTCTGCAAAAAAACGTGTACAGTTCAAGCAAGAAACAGACTGTCTTTTCAAGCACTGCCCTACCTTTCCCATGCTGCATAGTCTCCTGGTGTCTGAAATGCAAGGAGAAACACATCCCCTTGCAGCATTTTCATATTTCTGGATTTAAGAGTGTGTTTAAAAATGTTGATGAAGTACAGCTGTTCAACATATGCATCCGTGGCTCTTCTATGTGTTTAACAGACTTTGAAATACTAATTCTTAGTAATATTTCCATAGAAACAGTCTTCTAAGTTCTCTTCAAGTGGTGCTTGTGTGAGTCATTCATGTTATGAAGTCTGTGAACTAAATCCTACCTGGCAGGTGTTTTTCCTCTCCCACAGGTACCATGAGGTTTGTAGCTGAGCTGAGATTTTCCTAATGCACAGCATCTTAAGTAGTGGAACTTGGAGGACTTCATGGATTAACTTTACTTAACTGGAACCATTCACCAGGTCTCTAGGTCTGATGCCTTTACAAACATAAGTAATCCTACATATCAACAGCCTTGTGGCTGCTCCTGCACACACAAGGACTGAACACACATTCAAAGACCGTTTATTTGTTCAGCCTTTGGCTGTAGACATTTCTGTATAGTTGTGTTCAGCTATGCATATGGTTGCACTCTCCCAGATAAAACTAAGAATCAACATAACATACTTTTTTAAGACTTTCCTAGAAGGGTATTGTCCTTGGCTAACAGCCTTCAGCCTCAACCTTTGCATAGACTCAGGGAGTAGGAGGGTTGTTGAATTTGAGGACAGCTATATTTTCTTTTTGACCTCTCTGGCATTGCCAGAGTTTGAGGGGGAGGTGAAGAAGGGTTTATCCACTTCTCAAAACNCTCTCCAAATAAATCTAAGAAGGTAAAGGTAGTAGCTTATTTCCCTTTCACAGAGGTATCGCATAGAAAACACCATGCTGGCTTTGATAGCTGAGCTGCCAAGTCAGGTATCTGGTACCAGCGTGCTTTGCTTCAAGTACTGCCCAGTGCCTCCTAGATAAAAGAAAAGCACTGGCCTTAGGCAGCCAGCCATTTGCACAGAACTGCACTGGAGGAAGCCCGGAAGCACCCAGTGCCCTAAAGGGAGGAAGAAATTTTCTGTGAAGTCCTTTCTTAGAATTCTTGGTTGTTTTTCCAGCTCCAAAACTCTGCGTAATTGCAACAAGCAAAGAACCTCTCGCTGTGATGCCCTTTATAGCCCTTGCCAATGCTTATTTCCCAGGGACTACTGCTTTGTGTGACAGTTTTGTATTCTCTTCCCTGCAGATCCTGACAAAAAGCGAGACCTAAATTTAAGCCTGACTTAAAAGACACATGTTAATTTTTTTTTTCCCTATCAGAAAACAAAGCATTGCACTAAGTTGTTTTTTTTTCTTTTTTCCCCCCAGGGTTGTGCAAGGGAAGATGGAGGGCGTTCTGCTGCCAGCAGTATCTTGCAAAAATGTTCCAG